>DF357567.1:118684-144537 GCA_000787875.1 Solanum virginianum
CTCTACTTCTATGAAGTAGTGGTAAGGTCTGCGTACATTCTACCCTCCCCAAACCTCACTTGTAGGATTCCACTAGGTATGTTGTTGTTGTTGTACATTGTATAATTTTTAAGAAGATATTCTTTGTTTACAACGTATCCTCCACTTTATTTAGTAGAAAAAAGATTTGTGTGACCGTATGGGTACTTCTGTCATTTTCATCTTTTTATTCCTAGATAGCTTAGCTCGATACTATTATTCCATTCTGTAGGAGGGATCACTTATCTTGGTACTAATTATTAATAGATATAACTTATTCCACTATTAGTCCAAGTTACATGGACCCTCCATTTTTTATGCCTCACCCCCATTACATTCTCTAAAAACACACTACTTTTGTAGAATCCAAACGCACTTGTCTAGCATACCAAAGAATCCAAACATTTTTAAAGTGTCCAAGCAACATAGCTATTAGTAACCATACAAGGGATAAGATGATACTAAATTATTATCCTAAGAGTATTTATACTTGTCTAGCATACCAAAGTGTAAAATATGGCACCTGGCCTCCTCAACCTCAAATCAAACCATAAAGATAAGATATCTGGGCCTAACTTAACTAGTCCATTCCACTCTAATCCAATCTAACAACCCGTTCACGCCTAGGCCCAACTAAAGCATGGACCAGGAGTCCAAAAAAGGATGGACCTGGACCTGACACTGATACCATGTAAAGATATGATAACGCATCCTAACCCAACCTCAAAAGTTAGCTCACGAAGGGAAGCAAGTCCACATTAAGTTTCAATCGTTAACAAAAATTCAACGACGATAAAGAAACATATATTTACCAACAGGTTGCCAGCCTTTGAAGAAGACTTGATTGAGTTCATGAGTGTACAAAGAAGGGTCAGTGTACCAAGAACTTGGTGGGGTACTGGCTTCTTCAACGGGGATTTTGGGGTCAAATTCTTGAACCACTTCTTGAACATAATCAGATGAGATTTGACATGAAGCATAATGCTTTCTCTGTTTTCCGCAACAAGTGAAAGTCTAAATCTTTAATGGAGTGAAAGGACAACATAATTTGTGTTTCTTATATTGATGGAAGGAATTGAAGTTGAGCAGCATTGCATGGGATAAATCAATGAAGAATAATGCCTCTATCTTGTGGATATGTTTACTACTAATATACTATAAACACACATTTTTCATGTGGCAAAGCTGGCAATAGGTGAATATGACCCCTTTGGCACTTCAAATTTCAAGGCTGGCTCTTGTGTGAAGCAATGACTTTAGGCTCCTAACTTAGGGGGCCTTTTTTTTTTTTGTTGCATTTATTACCTATACATACATATATATAGAGATTCTGAGTAGATTTTTTAGCTTTCAAAGTATTGGTTATTTTTTTGATAAAAAAATAATTTATGTACAAAAAGTTAGATTAGACATTTTCTTTTGACCTTTTTCACTTCCGTGAAATTGTTGGAAGATTTTTCACTTCTTGAAAATTGTTGGAAGATTTTTCACTCTTCCTCTGATGTTACTTTTTCTTTTTTTACTTTACTAATACACTCTTTTTTCTTATTTATTTAATACTCCATCCGTCCCATTTTATGTAATACCCTTTGACTTAACATGATAATTAAAAAAAAAAGATAGGCTTTTAAAACTTGTGGTGTCAAATCATTCTTAAATATTTATATGATTGATAATTATTTCATTAAGTGTAAAGGGGAATTTTAAAGGTAAATTATTTCCAATTAGAGTAAGGTGACATTCTTTTTGGAACAGACCAAAAAGAAAAGCGTGTCACATAGGGACAGAGGGAGTAATAAATTTTCTTTTTAACTCTTTTTCCATAAGACATCTTTAGACTTTATATTTAAAGTTGATATTTTTTTCTTACTTCCTCAATATTTTCATTGCTCAAAGATAAATCATTGAGTTCTATTATATTCTAACAAAAGAGATTAAGAAAATATTGTGAGTGTTTGTGTACCATTTGTTGCTCTTTCTCAAGTTTCAAGCTTTGAGACAAGTATTTCAAAGAATCAATTATAATACATCTTGGAATCTAGTATTCAATTTTTTCATCAGTTTTGATCATTTCAACTTTTGAATTTTATTTTTCAATTTTTATCTTGTATTCGTTATTTTTATTATTGTATTTTGGGTATCTTTTAATTATTTCGTTATAATTTAAATATGTCAACTAGAAAATATAAATCCGGTCATTCAAAATTAAAAAGAAAGAGAAAAATTGAAAATCTAATAGAATCTCAAAAAGGAGCCTTGATAAATTTTTAACAAATAATAAAAAAAGTAATTCCAAAAATACTGAAGAAAGTAGAAATATAAAAGAGTGCTCCTTAAATGAACAAATCACTAACCTTGTTGAGCTAGAAGATGATAAAATTCAAGATGAAACGAGTGAGGAATCAAATGTAGATTCTCAAGAAAATCAAGAACTTTCAAATGAGTTCAATAATTTCGTTCCCAAAAATATATATGATCCTAGTCAATGGACTAATATAGATACAACGTTGAGAGATTTATTAGTAGAAAAAGGACCTTATAAAGCTTATATAAGTTTGCATCTCAAAAAGTTAGGAAATAGATTTTAAATAAATCTTATATAATTTTTTTTAAAAAAATTAAGGCTTCTCATTGAAGTTTCGCTTTAAGCTACGAATAGTATTGAGCCGGCCCTGCTTCAAATACATGGCAATATCTATATCTTCTTTATTTAAATTTATTTGTCTAACTTTTTTCAAAATTCGTTACATATTTACAAAGTTACGTAAGAAAATATTATAAATCATAATAGTTATCAATTTAAAATATTTAAAAAAAACATGAAAAAAGTAATTGACTTTTGAAATTCTATCAATGTTGCATAACTTGAGACAAATGAAGTAACACGTATTATTTGAAACTAAAAGAAGTATTATATATCGCAATAATTAACAACTTAAAAATTTAAATGATTCTCAAAATTCTATAGCTCCATGTAAATTGGACAAAGAGAATAACATATATCTTTGGGAATTATGTCAAAAAAAGCATTATAAATCGCACTAGTTAGCAATTTAAAATAATTTAATGATATATAAAAAATTTGACTGATTCTCAAAATTTAGTCGTGCCACATAAATTGAAAACTAAGAAAGTATCACAAATAATTTATATTTATTTGAAATAGATTCATAGAACGGTTTCAAAACATCAAGATTAGGGAGCTGGGAAAATATCAGAAATCACAAGAAAGGTGAGTGTTATAGAGCAAAACTTGAAAGGTCTCTAAAATTATCTCAAAAAAAAAAATTCTTTCTATAATATTAAAAAGGAACTATTATCTTAAGAACTATCGTAGCTAGTGTTTGGCCCAAAATTCCCAAAATTTGGTAATTTTTGATAAAGTTTTATCATGCGTTTAGTCCCAAATTTTTTCAAGAATATTTGACTATTTCAAAAAAATATGATTTATACCCATAAATTTTAAAAATTATTAAAACCATTCATAAATTTATATTATATTCTATAATGAACATGTTCTATTAAAAAAAATCTTATAATTGATAACAATTAACAAAACAAAATAAGACAAAGTCAATATATTAATCACATACTCAAACTTGTTGCTGATTCGGTTGAAAATTATAATTCATTAAAACAAATTGTTCTTTTTTATCAATCTTGTCACTCAAATTATAATTCAAACTTTTTCAAAGGGGGTGGGGGGAGGGATAAAGTAAGAACTTTTTAAAAAACATTGAAAATTGGGGTGGGGTGGGGTTGGGGGAGGGGTTGAGATAGTGATACTTTTAATCCTTTACTTTTACTAATTTTAATAATTTATTTAATTTTTATCAAAATTAAATATTTTGTTCACATAAATATCAAAGGGAATACGTTATTTTGGGTTTTGGATCCTTTAGTGGAAAAAGTTATTTGTTGAGGAAATCTTGTAGGTCAGCATTTAGAGGAGACAACTGTTAATTTTTGGCACAAGTGATGGCTTCACATTCAATTTCTTCCTAAATAGCAAAGCCCAAAAATAAGTGTCTTTTTGTACGTATAACAAAACAAATCAATAGATGGTATAGAAAAAATTCAATTACACTCAGAAACGGAGCTAGAATTTAAAACTTATAAATTATTGTTTTACCATTTAATCTATATTCATTATGTTTATCGTACATGTTTATAACTAATACTCACCCTACACCCCGCTTTGATAATGGTTGGATAAGTTTGACAAAGAAGTCAAATAGGAATGCTAAGGGCAACCATAATGCAGAAAGCATTCCGCGTAAACGAGGAAATAATATATGCACCCTAAAGAATATAATATAAACAACCTACCGTAAATAGGCATGTGTAGTAAGCTAAAATAGGAAGGTGTGTTTTTATGCTAACAACTACAAGTTCTAGATTGCCAATCCATAACACTAGTAATGTTTTATGCAAAAATTATAGAAATACACAATTTATGTTTAAATAATTTTATATAAAGACAAAATGAGAACAGGAGATTAGTGTTGGTGGCCATATTTTTCCATATATCTATTTGTTTTAAGGATAATCTAGACTAATATGCATTTCCATGTTTTGAAGCTTATGTGGTGTGTTTTATGCATTTTGGGTGAACTTTCAAAGAATATGACAAAAAATGGGCCAAAAAGGTATAGGAACCTCAGGCTAAAAATTTCTAAGCTAAAATTTGAATTTTTCTAAGTTGTATATAGGTTCGAACTCAATGACTTCTAATTGTATATATGTGTTATGATTAATTTTTAAGTATTTGAAGTGTATTAGATGTGCTTTAGGACCATAACGGATCTCAAACACTAAGTCATGTTCAAAGCATTTTTATTAACTAAGTTTTTGCATGATTTCATATAAGGGTCAATTTCAAATGATCATATCTATTAATATAATAAAAATTTAGGTAGCCCATAATCTATCAAATTAATGTCTATTAGTCTTTCTTTTCAACGTCATCAAGTTTGCCTCAATTAGAGTCTAGAGTAAAAAGTTGTGATCATTTTACTAGAAACATGTATGGACTAGACAAATTGGAGAGTTGACCTGTCAATTTGGCAACTCACTGAATTGACCTAAAAACCTTAAAAAACTATTATTTTACGCGATATGAAGCTCTCATTCAGCGATCCGTCGAATAGGTCAGCAATGGAACCTTTAGATCACCGATTTGGCAGATGAGATTCATTAAAAGATCATTTTCTTTGATTTTTATGGTCTTCTTACATTCCCAAATCGATATTTCTGACTTTTTACCTTTAATTGACTTCCCTAAGGCCATCATTTAAAACTGACTCTCATACGAACTCATGTGAAAAACTTAGCCTGTAGGAAGACTTTGAACTTGACTTATTGCTAGAGGTCCTGTAGGACCCTAAATCACATCCACACTTCTAACACTTGAGAATGGGCCTTAACCCACGTGAAAAAGTAGGACATTATCTATCCAAGTTGATACACTCATGACCAAATATTTGGATCTTTAGCATAGAATTTTGCGAGGTGTTACACAAATTGAACTCAAGGTGTGTGAGAACCTTCAATTAGCAAGGGGGTTATCAGAGTATCATAACCCTCAACTATTTAGGACTCATCTCCATGTATGAGCCATGGGTTGAGTACACGATCAAATTCTTTAAGCTTTCAGACTACATTTATTCATCGAAAAACCACTCATAATTTCATTAATTTAAAAGCAAAAAAAAATTAAATAAAATAGTTTAGTAACTTAAGTATAAACAAAAATTACAAAGTTAAATAGTTAATTGAGAATTTAACTCAAAGACTTAAAGCATCTTAGAAAGGAGGAATCAAAATTGAAATGAATAAAGTGTGCAAGCAATGTTGTTTATTAGTTTATATTGTATATATGTAGACTAGATGATGTCAAAGATACTTCTCTTTTTGTATAGAGCGGTCTATGCTGATCCAATATATATGAAAAGACACAATGTTAATAGAGAAATACAAAGAGGATAGAGGGTGTGCATTGCATTTTTGAAAGCTGTCTTTAGTTTGTCATTTTCTCTTTTAATTGAAGTGATGATAGGTGTTTTCTTTTCCTTATTTCTCTACACATCCTCTTACCTAACTGGCTTCGGCATATCTTTGTCTTTTCCTCCCTCTTGTTTCTTCCCCCCTCTCCTCGCTCACCACGCGGTAGATTCAGAATTTGAACTTTATGAGTATTTTGAGATACGAGTAATTCAATAAAACATTAACTTGATGAGTTAGCGTGTGTTTGACATTTGTTATAAAAATCTTAGCACATACTGACTCTGTCCTAATCTATATGATTTACTTTCCTTTTTTGTAAGTCTAAAAAAGAATGACAAATTTTTATATTTACTAACAATTTTCACTTTAAAATGTTCATTTTATCCTTAATGAAATGATTTCTGGCCACACAAATATCTATGATTTCTTTTAGACGGCAAGTTTCAAAGTCTTTCTTTTTTTCTTAAACTTCGTGTTAAGTCAAACTGACTCATATAAATTGGGACAAAAGGAATACATGAATATGATCAATTTGAAGTTATTAGGTTCGATTGAACTCATGTTTTATATTGTAAATTCATTTCTACTTTGACTTTTGGTTTCAAAATAGGTGTTGTTTCGTACATTATTTAAACTTTGACAAGAGTTGGTAATTTGACTAAATTATGTTCCCTCTTTAACCTAGTAAGTTTAAATGTTCATGGAAAGACTTAACAAATTGTATAGAATAGATCATTTTAATTGTAAGAGAAAAAAAAAAGAATTAATGCATTCTTTTGATTTTCTAAAATAACAATTATATTTGGACTAAATTTTGTTCAACTAAGACTACATTTAACTCGGACATGAGAGAGGAAAATCTTCTCTTTATTTTATTTTGCATGATAATATTTGACTAAACAAAGGTTAAAAATGAAAAAGACAAACTTTCGTTATATACTAAAGTACCTTTGAAGCTTCTAACTTTAAATATATCACACTTCATGACACTAAAATCCTCAACAAAAAATAAAAAAGAAATATTTTAAAATACTAGGACAGTTTAAAAAAGTAAAAAAAGACGCCATATAAAATGGGACATAGGAAGTACTATATATGATGTCTTACTAGAGAAAGAGAAAGAGAGCTAGAAGACATACTAAAGAAAATTGAAAGAAATGGCAAAGGATGTAAGGCAAGTGGTGGCTGGCTTATTAACATGTTCAATGCTTCTAATGCTTTGTAACATGGTTAAAAGAGATCATTTTGATCCTATTTATGTGGTAAGAATATGGTACCTACCTTAGCTTGCTTTAATTAATCAATCTCTTCTTCAATTTGTTGTTCTTCCTTTTTTGTGGGTGAAGTTATATATATAAGTTAGAGATTCTCTAGTTATAATGTTGTGGTAGATGATTATATGAAGAGCCATGTTTGCAATGCTTCAATCTTGATCCATTTTTGGAGGTGAATTCAACTTTAAAAGTTGAAAGTGAGTATTTGTTATATAAAAGGACAAGGAGACAATCATTAGAAGAAGATAGGTACTATTCAAATATAGATAGAAAGGATCTGAGTATTTTCTCTGTTTCAATTTGTATGACTTATTTTTTTTATTAGTATTAGTTCTAAAAAAAGACACATTCTTTAAAATACTTACTATTTTATTCTTACTGAAATGATTTCTGGCCACATAATTATCTATGACTCATTTCAGATCACAAATTTTAAAAGTCTTTCTTTTTTGTTAAATTTCATGACAATTCAAACTAACTCGTATAAATTGAGATGAATGGAGTAGTATTTTTTTTTCTTTTTAGCTTCGTATGCACACATGAAAATTCCAATAAAATGAAGACTTTTAAATGGAAATTTCTCAACATATTACAAATAGTCTTACTTTAACGTACTTCGCTTTTGTTTTTAGAGTAAACATAACGCTATCTTTCTACAAGGCCAAAATTTATCAAAATTTCTTTTTATACTTTTTCCCTTTTAAAAGGCCAAAATTTGTGAAGTAATTAAATAATTGGAAACTTCTTTCAAAAGCTCAATATTTTAATTAACAAAAAAATAATTATCTTCTAAGTCATTGCACTTAATTATCTAATTGAAGACTATTTAGCTTTAATTAAATTTATATATTATCTTGTGTATCCATTATTTGTAGTGTAAATGAACTTCTAATACTATCAAAGTATTTTAACCTATAGTTAATAATTGTCTTATTTTTCTGGTTACTAATTTATCGATTATTAATAATTTACTTTTATGATTATATGATAGTATAGATTTTTTATTTTTTTTTTACTCTGTCAGTATATACGAGTTAATAATTTTAACTCTTATCGGAATGAAATTAATATTTTTTATAGGAAAATATTTCAGTGGAATATGATTTGACAAGAGTTTCAAAGCAAAATCTTGTTAAACTCTCAGACAGTACAAGTGGAGGAATTTGGAGAGAAAATTTTTCTCTTAAACCTTGTTGGAATAAGCCATTAATAACAAGTAAGTTCATCTTAATTATTTTACTGGTTATTATGCTACTAAAAAATTAGTATTTTCTGTTTGAAATTTCCATAAAATATTTAATGATTATTTTATAAATATTTTAATTCAATTAGTGAGAAAAAAATAAATTTTTTCCATTATTTTGTGTGGCTATTTTTTCTTAATGTGTCTCAAAAAGAATATTATTTTACTGTAATTGAAAATAATTAAATTTTAAAATTTTCTTTTATCCTCTATGAAATGATTTACAGATACACAAAAATGTCTAATAATTGGTTTAAATCATAAATTTTAAAAGTTTTTTTGTCTTTTTTTATTTTTGTTAAATATCATGCTAAGTTAATTAGTGCCACATAAAATGAGACTGAAAAATTATGTTTTCACGCAAAAAAATTTACTCCTGAGAATTGATTTTTCACCATGTATAGCACAAATTTTTTTTGATTCGTGGAAAAACATCTCTAATTCTAATAGTCCTAGCACTAAAAAAAATTACATAGCTAGTGAAATTTTGCTAGCCGTGATTTGAAAAAATAGAATGTATATAAACCTTACTCCCACCCGAAGATTAAAAAAAGTTAAACTCATAAATTAAAGTTGGGAATTTTAACAATTTTTCATTGTTTTGAATGATATATATTAACTTTTAAACTTTAAATTTTGACTTTTTTCTTATTAATTTTCAGCAAATGAAGAGCAGGCAAAAGGTTACATCTTTTTTAATCTAACAGACAATCCTGAGGATCATATTACACAGGTATTTATTTACTTATTTATTTATTGATTTTCTTTTAAGTTTAACTTATTTACACTTGTAATAATGCAAAAGATTTCTATATACCATCAAATTTTTTACGATAAAATTATTTATAAGTATTTATTTTTACCTATAAAGGTGTATCACTTAACTATAACTAATGGTTTAACTACTTACAAATGAGATAATTATTTTTTACAATAAGTTAAATATTATTTTAGACAAAATTGAAAAACTAAAATTAAAAAACAAATTTGAACAAACAAAAAGACAAACTAGGTAAGGAGGTGGGGGTTAGAAGAAGCTGCCACGAGTCAACTAGCTGGCATATTTTTTAATTTTTTTTTATTTTTGTTACTTATTATTTTTTTAAAGTAAATTTTCTGTATTTCTCCAATCAGAATATTAATTTAGAAAAATATAAAAAGGATATCTTATTTTATTTACAAAATTTTTGTACCACTTGACTTACCATTTTTGTAGCAAAAAGATAACATAATTTCTCTATTTTGATAAGAATCATAGAAAATTTGTGTGGTAAATATTTATTGATGCTTACTGAATTAATAAATGTATATATATTTTTATAGATATATTTATCTTGATTATTACGTATTAATTAATATAACTAATCATAATTAGTTGATATGATCAGATTGCTACTGCAGTGGTTGTGGCCAAGTACCTTGGAGCAATTCTAGTTCTTCCTGAAATAAGAGAAACCCAAACAGGGCACAAGAGGTATATTAGTTATTTTCACTCTGTGTGTGTGTGTTTTTGTGGGGGGTGGGGGGGGGGTTGTATAATGAACTAATTTAATTTTATAAAAATTTAAATAATTTCTTAAGGAATTTTCTTTAAAAATAAAAGTAAGTGATTTAGAAAATGGATGAAAGACATTATACAAAATTGAAAGAAAGGTTCTTTTGGAGTTGATCAAGATGGTGTGTTTGGTAGGAAGGAAAATATGTCAAGCAAAAATAAGTAATTTTTTAAAACTTATTTTTAGTATTTGATAATTAAGCTGAAAATATTATCACAAAAATTTTATATATAATATAGGAAAATACTATGTGAGTGGGCTTGGAATTGGGATTGGGGCTGAGGAGGGTGTGGTGGAATGTGTTGGAAGTTGAGGAGCAGACGATCAATGTGAAATGTCATTTATTGAATCTGTTTTTCTTATTTCCACCTAGAATGTCATTTTCTTACTTTTAAGAAACTTATTTCCTAAAGAAAATTATTTTTAAAGATTTTAACCAATCAAACATGAGAAGATTGAAAAACAGTTCTCCTCACCAAACACACACATTGCTTAAAGCTTAAAGTATCACTCAAAGTCTAATTTTGGTTGGAAAGGAATATAGGCATTTTACTTACTTTGATTCACAAGTAATAAATTGAATTAAATTTACAATACTCATGTCATTCTTCTATTATTTGTGGTCAACATTTGACCAAAAAAACAAACACATTTGTAGGCAATTTGGTGATATTTATAACATAAAGAGATTCAAGACAAGTTTAGATGGCACAATTCAAGTAGTCAAAGATCCACCAATGGAAGCATCAAAAGTGAACATCACTAACATAAAGGTGCCTTTCATGGTGACCAAAGACTTCATTGAATCCAAAATTCAACCAATATTCAAAGCCAAAGAGAACTTAATGCTTTCAATAGACTTGTCACATTCAACATTAGGAAAAGCCAAAGAGATCAACAAAAAGGACAATGTAAAGATGGACCCTTATGCATGCTTAGCAATATTTGGAAGTCTTGAATTGCAACAAGAGTTAAATCAATTGGTTAGCTCAATGATTGGGACACTAAGAAGTTTGAGCTATAAAACAAATGGACAATTTATGGCTGTGGACTTAAAGGTTGAATCTTTGGGAAAATTGTGCAAAGGGAATGTGATTAAAACTAAGAATTGTTTTGATGCCAAAGACATTGGTGAATTCTTGAAAAAGATTGGTTATCAAAGGCACACTACTATTTACTTGACTCAGAGTGGATGGCATAGCAGTCTTGATAATTTCAGAAAGATCTTCCCCAACACATTCACCAAGGTAACATTTTCTTTTTATTTAGTATTTTCTTGTCTTTATTTTATATGATGTTGTTTGGCTGGGATCAGAGTTTAAGAAAGAAAACTGACTTCTGAGAAACATATCAGAAGTACCTTGAGAACTTGTTGTCTAGATCATAAATGGTGTCATGACATTTCTGTGTCTATAAAGGTGTGTCTTTAAGGTAAGATGAAAAGTTTAAAGTTAAAGAGTTTTCAAATACATAAATATGTTATTCTTTCTCAACTAGACTAAGAGTATCATATAATGGAACAAAAAAAAGTAATTGATAAATCTAAGAGGTTGAAGAAGTATGTGGACATTAGTTTAATAATGCAAACAAAACTATCTTTTCTTAGTTTTAATTATATGATGGTGTTTGATTGAGTATGGACTATATGAAGAAAGACTGATGTTTGACACATACCCACAGTATCTTGAAAAATCATGGTCTAAATCTTAATCATATCATAACATTTCTATAATTCTAAAATCTAGACCAACAAACCTATGGATATACATTTAGCTCTCTTAGTCTGTATACCTGTGCTATATCATTCCTATCTTCATGTGTAATATTGCCCATTGAACTTCATCTGTCCATGATCATCTTGAGCTCTTCCAGCATAAGATAAGAACTTTGTAGTCCAACTAGTAACTCCATTATTTATCATGATCTTGTCAATTAGAGGCTTGCATTGTACAATAGAGAGAGTAACTAATAAACCTAAGAGATTGAAGAAATTATTAGTTCCTAGACATGATGATTTTCTTGTTTAGACAAGTGAGGCTTGCTCAAGTGGTTGAGCACCTCGACCACCAACTGATAGGTTGAGGCGTCAGGGAAATCTTAATAGTTCAGTTGGTTGACTACCTAAACTTTCACTTTGTTGGCGAGGGTTCAATTTCCCACATAGTAATCCCCTCCCTATTTCCCCTTCCCTCCCCCACCCCAAAAAAAAAAAAAGAAAGATAGGTTGAGGGTTTGAGTCACGCTAGAGGGTAAGTAAAAATACTACTGATAAGCGGAGATTTCTATCTTGATCATTAAATAAGTCACTTCATTCTATGCAATTACAACAGGATGCTATAATTCCAGCATATGAGAAGGCTAAGTACCAAATCACAAAAAGTTGTGATTTTGAGAAAGTTATTGACTTCCAAATATGCACAGAAGCTGATGTATTTGTACCAACAATCTCCAATGTGTTGTACACAAATGTTGTGGCAAAGAGAATTGCCTCAGGAAAGACAGAAGTAGTTGATCCAACACAAAAGGATTCTTCTCTCAACTATGTCTCTCCATACATCTCCAAGAAATCACACTGGGCTTATTCATGTTTCTGTTGATGATAAGTCAATATATATATATATATATATATATAAGTGTAAGCAAATTGTGTCTTGTTTTATTTTAAGTAGCCTATAGGTTTCTGTTTATGATAAGTCAATATATATATATATATATATATATATAAGTGTAAGCAAATTGTGTCTTGTTTTATTTTAAGTAGCCTATAGTTCAAAAGGAGGAGTAATAAATTAGAAATTGTATACAATTATGTAGTTTTAAATGTCTTGTTTAATTTATAAGTACCTATCAAATTGTTGCAACTTTTGGGTAGTGAATTGTTTGAAATATACTCTCTCTGTCTCATATTAACTGAATTTTTGAGGTAATGCACATATATTAAGAAAAATATTCAAAGGCAAAATTTACACCATACTTTCCACTATTGCCTTTTGTCAAATCATAAATATGTAGTGTAATTTATCTTCTATAAAATATAAAACTTCAATCAATGAAAGGGCAAATATGGAAAAAGTTTCAAACATTCTTTTTGAACTTTGAACAATTCAACTATTTTGAACATTCAAAAAAGTCTCAAAATTCAAGTAATTTGAGACGGAGATTTACTAAATTGTATGTTGAGTGTTTTTTGAGTAAATCGTAAATGGCAAATATATGAAGCATAATTATGTTTCATAGTTATAGTTTGGATTTACATTCGTAAATATAGTTATAGCAACGTTTGTATAATTCGCACAGTATTTGTATAACTCGTTCAACAATTCGCAGTTTTGTATAGCGTCTGTATATTTCGCTATACAATTTGATTCACACTCAAATTTTGTATAATCGCGCACAACATTTGTATAAATCGTGCGAATTATATAAAATTCAAACTGTAATTACAATTAGATATTTGTTGCAAGCTGTAATTAATTCAACCTATAGTTATGTTAGCTAATTAACTAGTATATGTTTACTTATCCGCGTAATTTTTTTAATTTTTTATCCCATGACCTATGAGTAAGCTAATGAATTAAAAATGAAGAGACTTTATATATATATATGAGCTTAAATAATTTTTTTGTACTAATATACTTAATTTGTTGATACAACTAACTTTTTATATTCCATGAGCAAAGAAACAGTATCAGTATAGAAATTTTTATTAGTGTGTAAATCGATTATACTATATCATAACTGATAAACACTGGAATAAGTGATATTTCTTCTGTTCCATATTATATGCGCATTTTTTATTTTACACCGTTATTAAGAAATTATTAACGCACAAGTAAATTTTACCATTGTACCTTTTATTTATATCAATGTACATTAAATTAAGTTAGAAAAAATCATTAATACACTAATTAATGGTGGGGTAAAATGGAAAAAAGATAGTTAATTCTATCCTAATTTAATAAATGTATATATAATATGAGATAAATATTTATGGAAAGGTGTCCCTATAATATGGGACGGAGGTAATATTTAATTTGTCCCTCTTGGAAACAAGGCAAGAAATTTGATGATATTCAATTTGTACCTCACGTTTCAGGCTGCAAATTTTGTATTTCTTTAACTGAGAAAATATTTAATTAAAATTCCTCCTCTCTTTTTATGATTTTATACAATTACTTTCCTCAAAATCTCTTTTCTATATATGTATCATCATGTATATCTTGATACAAACCATACACGAGTTGATATATCCTTGGGAATAATTTGAATGTGTATAACTTATCCTTCTTATATGTATATCTCTTATAAAAGTTGTATAACTAATTGTGTATTTATTATTTATCATAATTTAATCATAATATACATTAGTGAAATGTAGAATTAGTTTCTTAACAATAAACTATATATAAAAACTTGGTTAATTTCATTGATGGGTGTCTTTGTCTAGGAATTAAATGGATAAATATTGTTTTATGTTAGAAATATAATTAATGGGCATGGACACATGACTTTTGGTTATATAACACAAAAATACTTTGAAAAGGTGTCCAAAATAAACACGCAAATAGAAAAACATATTTATTTCATGAATATAAAAAATAAATGAGAAATATGTGAAGCACGTCCCAAATTAAGCAAATGTCCTTCCAATCACTTAATTATATACCATGTGCAAATCCAAATTCAATATCTAATCTTTATAGGTTCAAGATTTTTTGAGATATTTTAATAAATATATTTGAATATACTAATCCTGTTCAACTATAATTATCTATTATTAACTTCGCAAAGAAATTAAGAAACAATAAATAATAGGGATAATTTTAGGTCGTATGAAAATTAACCAAGTCAGTAATTTTCAGGATTTAGGAACAAGACAAACTACCATGTGAAGCATTAAATAATTTCAATTACATAGTGCTTTTTTATATGTGACATTTTTAAAATTTTGAGATTTAAA
The DNA here is from genome assembly GCA_000787875.1 of Solanum virginianum. Taxonomy (NCBI): domain Eukaryota; kingdom Viridiplantae; phylum Streptophyta; class Magnoliopsida; order Solanales; family Solanaceae; genus Solanum; species Solanum virginianum. The sequence continues at coordinate 133,742 of DF357567.1, forward strand.
TAATTATTTTTTATAGTAATTTTTTATATATTTTGAATTGTAAATTATTTGAAGATTTTATATTCAAATTTACTGTCTAACTCAAGTTATTTGACTTCAATTTCACATCTCACCAATAATATAAGAAAATTGAAAAAAGAAATTAAGGGAATATCTTTTATCTTTACTAACTTTCTTATTCCAAAAATATGTAGTCTCTTATTACAATTCTCCAACAAGTTGAGTACGTTCAATTATTGAATATATGTCAAAACAAAAAAAAAATACACGTTTGGTTGGTCCCAAAATGTGTCCACATTTATAATAGAGTTAACGGTCTAAAACGTGTATGATTTTTCTATTTGAATTATTGTCAATTATTTATTAAAATACGTATTAAATATGTACTTCTTTCGTTTTATTTTACTTGGCATATAGATGATTCACTTTACTCGTATATTTTGGCAAATCAAAAAAGTTTTATTACTGTGTCTGAACAAAAAAATACATGTTTGGTTGGTCCCAAAATGTGTCCACATTAATAATAGAGTTAACGGTTTAAAGCGTTTATGATTTTTTTATTTGAACTATCATCACTTGTTTATTTATATACTTTTTTATTTTATTTTACTTGGCCCTTACAGCTATTTATGTAACATAAATTAGCTTTTAAGTTTTGACTTACACGGCAAAAGTTATAACTTAAGATTCCAAACTTATTTTTATTATTTTAAATTGTAATCAAGTGCTTATAAAATACATTTTCTGTTTACCCAAATACTCCAAAAAGTTTTTAAAAACTATTTTGACTTAAAATAAGTCATCAAAACATGCTCATATTATTAAAATGACTACATAAAGTAGCAACAACAATAGCCTTAGTTAAGTTTAAAGTCCAAAACATGAGACAAATAATATGAAATAAAAAGAGTATCAAGTGTACGAGTTTTCTAATTGAAATATCATCATTGTTCACCCAGGCAGAAGTATCAATGATGGTTGACACGTGCATTGATGATTAAGTAATTTGTGATAGTTTAGATTAAAAAGACACACACATAATAATTCAGATATAAATTTAAAAAATTAAAATATTTTAAATATATTTCTTGACCCTTCACTCTTCGTTACAATTTGGACATATGCAATATGCATGTGTAAATTGTGATCACCATTTGTTGAATAAATTCTTCAATTTGTCAGTCAAGCTTTTATTAATTGACTAGACATACAATAAGCTTCATTTATTATTTAAATCAATTCAATAATGTACTCCTCTGTTTCAAAATATTTTTAAAATTTTTTATTTACATAGTTCTTAAAAAAACAATTAATAAAGACAAGTGTAAAATGTTGATTATTTTATTCTTATATATCAATATAATTTCTCTATATCGAATATTTATTCTTTTTATGGGTCATAATTAATATATTAGTCTGTCATCTTTAAGAATAATTATTTTTTTCACTTTAAATTATTTGTTTAATTTTAATTTGATAATACATAATTTAAGCTTAATACAACTATGATCAACAATTTTGCATGACCTATTGATAGATTATGATATAACTAAGAAACTAGTTCATGTAATGTTTGATTATAAGGCCACTTAAAGTAATAATTTGGAGCATCAATTTTTTGACGCTTTTTACATTTTACTAAAAATACGTATATATAAAAAAAAATTGCGGATCTTCAAAATAAAAACAAAAAAAAAGGAGTAAATATACTCCTAAGTAACTTTGTGATTTAGAGCAGATAACCAGATATATTCCTTGTTAAAAAGTGGTGCATATATATACTCCACCGTCTAACAAATGATGCATCTTTATCCTTTTCGTTAACATACATATTTTTACTTAATTGAAAAATTACAATATTAGTTTTTTAAATTTTAAAAATGTCATGTGGCTCTCAAAAATTATCTCACCCCATTTTTACACCTCTAGATCCGACCCAAACGCAGAAAAAAATTAATTCCTCTTCTGCTCAGTCATAAAATGAGTTTCAATTGGATCTAAATATATAAATAATTGATTTTTCTCATTGGATTGGGTCTGGATTCCGTTTTTAATATTGGGTTATTGGGTAAACCGATAACCCATTAAGACTATAATAACTTACTACTTTATTCATTCGTAAATATCAAATATTAATAATTTAACATCACGTCATGCTAAATCGATATTCGCAGGTTATGTTTATGCTTGGTTTCCAATGTGTAACCCTTCTGTTGGAAAATAAAGTAGAATATGAGGTCAAATATGCATATTGTTAAGTTTAGGTGCTCAATTGATTTATTTTTTTTATTATATCTCATCGTATTGTATCAAATTGTTAGAAAAATCATATATTTATTTTATGGGTATTTCCTTATTGGGTAAATTAAAAATCAAACTGTTAAGGATTAAAATTGATAAAAAAATATCTTATTGATTTAATATATTTAAAAATCAAAAATTAATAAACTAAATAAATAATAAATAAAATCTAATCAAACCGATTGATGCACGCGAAAGGAACACATGAAAAAATAAATTCTATAATTATTCCAAGAAAAATAACAATTAAATAAACACCACGTCTAAAAGGAAAAAATTAAAATATGACTTGCTAAAGTGTAGATAGGATCTTTCCTGATTTTCTTTTTATTTTTCTAACTTTTATAAAGGAGTGAACGTGGAAAAGAAATATATATAAAACAAATTAAAGGAAACTTCATGGCACCTTCTTGAGGATTACAAAGTTTACTTGCTAAATGGATTGGCTAATTAACTATTCTCCCATTTGTCACTATTTCTATTATTGAAGGTAAATTTTGATCAATATTTTAAGATATATTTTTTATCATATTAATATGAAAAAAATTACAATTTTAAGTATTTTTCGTATAATTTTTAATTATCTAAATTTTAGATTTTAAATATTAAATTTAGCTATTTAATTTTAAAGTTTAATCAAGTTGACCTCAAAAAATAAAACAATAACAAGTAAACATGAACAGAGGAAATACAATTATTTCTTACGCCAATTTGACTTTGCTTCTCCTTTACTACATTGACCTATTTTTAGTTTCAGTTCGAGATGGTAAAGTGAATAAGAAATTCATTTAAAGTATTTATTCACGTGATTAGTAAAGTATCATCGGTATCTATAACTTTGATAAAATCTAATAAATTCATGAAGAATTGATGAATTATCCAATACTATTGGATAGTTAATCGTTCTTCGAACCAGGGAACAAAAAGAAAGAAGAGAGAAAAATACATCAAATTACTTAATACTAATAATTAAACTCAAGAATTACTAATTAGCATATATAAATTTTTGTTTTATCTTATTTACTTATATATGTGACAAAACTATAATGTCAGACTTAAGAGACTGAATATAAATAAATTATTTTTTTTTAATAAAATTCAATAAATTTAAAAATGCTAATTTTATCTACTCGAAGGTCACAATTTTTATAAGGTAGTGATAAGATCTGCGTATATTCTACCCTCCTCAGATTCCACTTGTAAAATTTCAATGGATATGTTGTTATCGTTGATGGTCACAATTTCTTGCTAGAACAAGTAATCGATTTCCTCTATGGGTCAAATGGGTAACCTTCCCAAAAATTATTGTTTGGCAAAAATCAGAGTTCACACTCTAGTTTCAAACGTGGTATTGCCGTGTTGTGCACGATCAACTAATAATATATTTATCTTTACAAATTACAAAAAATAAAATAAAATCAAATATACGATTAATTGTTGCCAGATAGAAATAATTATGTGGATAAATAAAAGTATACTAGTTAATCAGCTAACATAACTATAGTTGAATTAATTATAACTCGCGGCAAACATCTAGTTATAATTACAATTTGAGTTTTATATGATTCGTGCCATTATATAAATATTGTGTGCGATTATAAGAACATTGCAAATTGTATAGTGAGTTATATAACATTGTGCACGAATTGTATAGTGAAATATACAAACACTATATAAAATTTGTGAATTGTATAGCGAATTATACAAACATCTACAAATATTGCGAGAATTATATAAATTCTGTATAACTTAATTATAAAATATAATTACCCAAACTATAAATATGGAACATAATTAAAATAACTTACTAATATTGTTGGGTTTTAGCCTAGTGGACCTTCAATGTTCCCCAAATGGGCGGACTTTATTTTCTATGCTAAATTAATAATTTGTATATATTTAATAAATTTTTAAAATAAGTATAAATTAGAATTAAAATCGACGGTCAAATATTTAAATTATATTTTTACTATAAAAACAAAAGTTTTTGTCACTTGAATTAGTGAAAAAATCATATTATAAAATTCCTTTCTAATTTTTTATATAAAAATATTATTATTTTTTTCACTAATTCAATCAAAATATATGTAAAAATATTCACTAATTTTTTTCAAATATTAATTTTCCAGTAGTGTCTAGTACCCTGTTTCTTACCAAAATCCTTTAAATTTATGCTGACATATTCATTTCCGTTGGCCTTTTTGCCACATACTTCCTTTTTTTTTTTGAAAAAAAAAAATCCTAACCAACAAAACAATTAATTTAATTTGTTTAACCAATAATGATTGACCCTTCCTCCTCATTACTTTATTTCATCTAGAAGATTAATAAATTCAAAAAAAATAAAAACATCCACAAATTTTACACTATTTATCCTGCCACCACTTGATTGATCCTTGTTACTTATAACTCAAAATTCCAAGAAAATTAAAAAGTCCCCACCATTTTCTTTCTTTCTTTCTTCTCAACAACTACCAAAAAATTATGTCTTCTTTGTTGACTTCTCAAGGTATTGTATTTGCCACAGCCATGGCTGTCTCTGCAGGCACCATGATCCTTTTTGCAACTTTTCGTCTACAAAAATCTCAAGAATTATCCTTCAATTCAATTTCCAATATCCCTCCTCGATCCTGCATCTCTACAGGTATGACACGTTTTTCTTTTTAGTCTGTTCTGTCATGTTATGTGCTAATTTTAGCACAAGGGGTTGTGTTGACATTGTTGGAGTTTGGGTTTGTGGGTGTGTGTGTGTGGGGGGGGGGTGATCGATTGATTATCGAATATTTATGATCATCTCTTTTTTCTCATTTAATTTATTTTTCTCTAGTTAAATATTGACATATGAAATAATTAGAAAGAAATACTTATTATAATAGACTAAAATGCATTGATAAAAGTAAAAAAATTATATTGTCAATATAAGTTATTAATTGTTTCTTTTTCTTTTTTATTTAGATGGGAAGAAGAAGGAAAAAAAGAAGAAGAGGGTGAAATTTGCCGAAGATGTGGTGGAGCCAAGTGGGAATAATGAAGAATATAGAAAGCTTCGTCATTTTAATAGTAATAATAATTTTCGTGATGAAAATAAAGTTGAAGTCTTTTCTTCTTCTTCAAATTCGAATTTAAAAAAATTAAACAAGTGTGAAAAAGTGCAAGAAATGCCAGCCAATAGGGCCGCCCTCTACAATGCTATGCTCAAGGGTCGGGTCATCAACCGGGTCACTTATTCCTATTAATGATCCATTCGAATTTTCAATTATTACCAAAAATCTTCTTTTTTTTTTTAATCTAACCCTCTAATCTATGTACAAAATTTTAGTTTCTATTCAAAAGTTTGTGTTGTACATGAGATGTAAACTCGAGATTCTTGATTATGGATTAAGAGACCTTAGATTATTCATTTTTTTCTGGAATGCTCGAGTTACGATGAAAGGTAAATAGAATTTTTATTTTAGAATTCAAGGGAAAAAAGGATGAGGTGGTGGTCCATGTGCTCATGTGGGATAGTAGATTTAAGTATGAGTTTTTTTTCCCTTTTTAAGTTTTTTGTGTAATTTTTTTTAATGTAATTTGGGGAAAATTTGTAAAAGGGAGACATATTTTACATGTATTTAATTTGTATAGAAGGTGATTTTTGAATACATGAAGGATGTAAATTCTGACCAAGACTTGGTCAAATCAAGTTGATTGACCTATTTTCATTGTATGTTGAATTTGCTTCAAATGGAAAAAGGATTAATTAAATTTATTATTCGTACTTTTAATGGAGAATTATTCAAAATGGTTGAGTTTTTTTATTAGAAGTCAAATGATATCAATGAAAGTTTTTCACGGAATAAATATGAATTCAATTTTCGTATTTCCTTTTTCAATAAAGAATTTAACCATGAAATTATAATTTGTTATATAGTATGATATATCATTTAGCAACTTTTGTATTTTTGTATGTTTAGCAACTTTCTAAAACACCTTTTAATTAATCTTCTCTTTTTGGGGGGTAGGTGAACAAATTCGATTTCACCAAAAAAAACAATCGAATTTATCAAAATTTACAACACAAAATCAAATATTATACAATATTCTTTTATAAATTTTAATACATTAAAATTCATTTAACAAATAAATCTAATTTTATTTGCTATTTTCTTTATCAGGCCATCAATTAATTTCTAAGCTATTATTATTGTTATATACTCTATCCGTTTCATTTTATTAGACCTCTATATCAACATAGATATTTATTTTAACACAAATCAAGAAATTTTTAAATAATTATTCGATTACCTTTTTCCCATACTAACCTTATAACTAAATAACTTACATAATGTAATGATAAGTCAAATTTAGAGGTCTAAAACATTATAAATAAGGTCATTTGGTAAAAAGTATACCTCTAATTAACATTTTTCTAAAGATGTGTCCGGTCAACACAAGTCAAGTCATATAAAATGGATAAAGTACAAGGTAACTTCAACATTTTAGCTTCAAAAAACTCAAATGGTTAAAAAAGATTATTACTTTATGTTATATCAAATTAAATATATCCTTTAATTTGCCTTCAACTGACATTTATGCTTTCAAACTTTTGATGTGCACAAATAGGTTGTCAAACTTGTCTTAAATTGAACAAATAGACACAGATATCCTATGAGACATAATACACGTAGGACATAACATTGTCACTCATATAGGATGAACGTGTCTATTAATTCAAGCTTTAAATAGTTAAAATGTTTATTTGTGCATTGATAAAGTTAGAGATCATAATTACCAACTGAAGCCAAGTTAAACATCATATTTATATATTATCCCTTACGCGAAGAGCCACCATTTTTTATAAGTGTCTTTGAGGGCCTAATTTTTTTTTATTTAGGCATGTTTGAATAAAATTAGGCTCTTTTCAGAGTTTCTAAAGGGTGCGGCCCTTTACTAACCAATAATTTTATAAATAATACTATCAAAATAGTCTGCTTGCCTTTAATTTGGCTCTTACAACTAATAAAACATTAGTTATTTTAGAAAAAGAAGACTTCACCACAATCACATGTAGAGGTTGGTTGGTATGGAAGTCTTCCTTCTTTAATGACCACACAACTCATGTCACACTTGTTATGTCAAGTAAAGAAATGACAATTATTGTGATTTCACATTGTTTAGTCAAAGAATGCAAAGCATGAAGTAGGTCTGTCCCTTTTCTTTTTCCTTCTTTTGAGGAAAGAGAAAGAAGATCAAGTGCCAAAAACATTAAATTATAAGGAGTTAGATTGATTGGAGTTAGGAGTTAGGACAAGGGTCCTTCCTTTATTTGTCTTTTCTTTTTCTTTGTAGCATTGAATTCAAATCTGAGGATAAAGGTGGGGCCAAAAAGTTGTTGGGATGAAAAAGAGGAAGACTTTTAATTTGGATCAAGTAAAGTGTATCAAAAGTAAGAATAATGCAATTTTGATGAACGTGATGCATATTAGATGTAGAAGACAAATATATTTCTATAAACTATTGAATGAATTAGGGAGACAAGAACATTGTGCAAGATGATCTAGTAGAGTACTTCGAGAATCAACGAGATTTTGAGTATTATAGACATGTTAAGCCTGAGGAGATGGAGGGGATCATGCTAAGATGCACAAAGAAAAAGCAATTGAGCCCGACAAAAATCTTGATGAAATTTTGGAAGAACATGACCAAGATGGGTGTGGCTCGCGGGATTATTTAATATCATTCTTAGGATGATGAAGATGTCCATGAGTTTGGTGATTTTGTTATACAAAAACAAAAGTGATATTTAGAATTGTAATAATTATAGATGTATCAAGATGCTAAACAACACTATAAAAGTTTACGAAATAGTGGCGAAAGCAATAGGGTGATTGATTATAGAAGTTATTTATATTGTGAAAAGGTTGGTGAAGCAAAATATAAAAAGGAAGAGAGATTTGCATATGGTGTTCATGGACCTATAAAATACACATGACAAAGTCACAAGAGAAGTTTTTTTTTTAAAGATGTCTTAAGACGAAAAATATTCTTGAATCTTACACCATGATGATTAAAAACATGTATAATGACGCTAACACTAGTTCAAGGATATGGAAGATGGCTTAAAATATTTTTCAAGCGTGATTGAATTGGATCAAGGATCCACTCTTAGCTCATTGTTACTTGCATTGGTGATGGAAATATAGACGTGATACATTCATAATGTCATAGTGCATGTTATTTATAGATGACATAATTTTGATTAATGAGATGTGAAATGGAGTTAATGTGAGGCTATAGATTTGGAGAAAACCTTGGAAACAAAAATTTTTTCAAGTTGAGCATAATCAAAATAAAATACTTGAAGTGTATGTTCAATTACATATCTCACAAAGCAGACATGGACATAAGTCTTGACAAATAGGTCATCTTAAAAGAGAAAGTTTCAAGTAGTTGAATTAGAAATCTAAGAAAATGAAGAGATTGATGAGGATGTCACTCAATGTATTGGGGCGAGGTTGATGAAGTGAAGGCTAATGTGCTATGTGATAAGAATGTGTTACCTAAATTTAAAGATAAGTTTTATAGAATACTAACTTGTTAGAGCGACTATATTATATAGTTCGGAGTGTTGGCCAATCAAGAACTCTTTATCATAATTCCAAATCGGCCACGAGTGGTACCCACATAAATTATCTAGTGGGAGAACCAACACTACAATCCAATTAAGCAATCTAATGAGAAATAAATCTGTTTGATTCTATAAAACCGTACAAGTTCCTTATTGTCTTGTCTATCAACTTAAAAGATCAAACTTATAAACCAACTCTCGGTCTATTACCGTCCAGACCTCCCCTAACTTAGATTTCGTCTAAGTTTGACCTTGGCTCAAAAATTTCAAGTTACTACTTGAATTTTTTTGGACATAATATCTTTCTTCATTGACCAATCCATAACTACAAGATAGATTGTTACACTCTTATCCAGAAAAAAATCTATTACGTACTTAAATAAATTATAAAAAAACCTAAACAGAGAACTTAAAAGCTTAATTAGAACTTTGTGGGTTGAGTTATGATTTGATCTTTAATCTATTTCAGTCCAATTAAATTTGACTCACCCATTTATTGACCCATCTCATTTTGATCTGCTTAAATTTAGTCTACCTTTGCCGTTATAGCTAATCAATTTTTATAGTGAACAAAGATCTACACATAATTCAATTTTTTTTAAAAAAGTCATATAATAATAATAATAATAATAATTTATTTTGAAATAAAGCTCAGCCTCAAATAAAACTTTTTCAAGAAACAACACTTGTCTATAAACTGGTGGAAAAGCAAAGTATGGGCAACTGCCAACAGACCAAACTGATCAGATATGAGCTTAAGTGGATAACCTGCACTACTTTATAGGCAGAATCTATATAATATATAAGTATAGTTTTAATAATATAATTAATCCTCCCAGCATCATCTGATTGGTCTATATAATCTATTTTAATATTTATTTTGAATTATTTAGGTGAATTTCTATCCTTTTACCAAAAATATTAGTACTACATACTTTATGTTGTGGATATGCATGTGCTTGTATGTATGTTATAGAATTATTTCTTGTTGGCAATGATTGCAAGATGTCTCTCGATCACAAGAATAGTTCAATACTTTTATCATCGATTGATGATATAATTGTTGATCACTATTGATTGCATTGTATCAATTAGAGTTCTTTTACTTTTAGGGACATTATTACATTTATATCGAGCACACCCTTCATCGAGTTTTGAATATAAGTCGGCTAAGGGATGAATAACCTTTTGATGAAAAACGAGCTTTATATCTCTTTCTTTTAGTATATTTATTTTATATGAATTTAAACTAATCAAATCGTCGAATATTAATAATGGAAGGCCTCATTCAAGTCAAAAAAAGTAGTTGGTGACAGTTATTTCCAAGAAAAGGAGAAAAAGAAGAGAAAAGATAATGGGGCAACACCAAATGGCAGTACAAAGAAGAAAAACCTTATCGATAAAATAATAAGTGAACAAAGACAAATAATGTGTAACATGTAGGTCGATGGCAAAATTAAATCTAATTCGTTGAAGTTAACCTGTTTATTTATTAGCTCAATCCAGCTCAACCTAATCCATTTTAATTCATTTAAAATTGTGTTGATATGCAACCCGAATTGATTCGAAAGAGATCTTATCAAAATATTTTAAAAATTATTTTTTTTAATTTAATATATTCTATATAGCCATAATAAAAAAAATATAATTTAATTAAGTACTAACATATCAAAAAATAACAAATAAAATAAGTAAAACTTAGTAATAATTGAGTCGGGTTAGGTCTTGAACCGCTTATAACCCGTTTTGACCCAAGCAAATTGAGTTGGATTGGATCTTGACCCGCTTATTGTCTTGACCTATTATAATCCACTCAAATTTAACTCAACCTACCAATTGTCACCCCTAGATTAACATTACAATTCGAATAAAAATTCTCTTTTGATCG
>DF357566.1:27497-66592 GCA_000787875.1 Solanum virginianum
CATTTCGATCTCACCCTCATAGTCATAAGCATCTAAACAAGAAAAGGGTCTTTACACAACATAGGATCAATAGCTATTATTCTTGGAGTTAAGGACTTACCAAGCTTTGCTTCAAGAGATAGTACTAGCCACGTGGAGGAGGAGGAAGACCAAGTGGAGCTCCGGCTCCTACATGGTAACATCATGTAGGCATAAAGTATACGGTAGTATGTTTGACTGTATTAAGTATGTATGATGCAATGCATCAAGAGATATACAACATAATCGAAATGCATAATTAGGCAATGGACGAGCATATAGCAATATGGCATACATAAATGATGCTTTAAGTAAGCATGCTTATATGGAACATATTACATATGTAGTAAGAGACCATCATTATAGAATCCAAGGCCTACCACCCCCTTAGAGAGGTAATTGAGGTATCAACCCCTTAATTGGTTGATGGTTACCATACCCTACCATCCATGGTGATTGAGGTATCAACCCCTCAATTGGTTGATAGTGTCACACCCTACTATCCATGGTGATTGAGGTATCAACCCCTCAATTGGTAGATGGTTGTAACACCCTACCATCCATGCTGATTGAGGCATAGCACCCCCTCAATAAGGTGTGGTCAACTTGCAACACTATAGATACTTTTCATGAAATCAACGCATAAATATATCCCTTTTATCATCATATAGTCACTTGACTCATAGGTCATGTAATAGATCATCAATTACTCAAGAACCCTAAACCAGACATTTTATCAAACACTTGGCAGGTGTGTAATACAAGTTCAAAATCATGCAATTCAAAAGTGAAATCATGTGAGAAAACTTAATGTAAATCAACCCACCAACACTTGGTAAACCCTCATGCAAGATACATTAGAACCTCTCATCAAATCTCATCGTAAAACATAGATCATAGCTCAAAACATCCTTAAACAGTCCATATTTCATAAGAACCCCAACATAGTTTATAATCAAATTCATAGTAAGAATACCCATAAGTAAATCAACTTGAAAACATGTAATTTGTATAAAAAGGAAGGTTGGGCACCATGGGTGAAAGGACCTAATGGTTGAAACCCACATTCCTTAACTTTGGAGATTCCCTTGATGAAGATTAGAATGATAACTTGAAGCTTGAGTGAATTTCTTAAGATCCAAAATGAGTTTGGAATGCTAGAATTTGGGTGAAATATTTGGTTAAGTGTTTAAGAGGGTTTTGGGGAATGTCTTGAATGATATGAGGTTGAAAAATGACTGTAGGTGTTTTTACGCATGGGAAAGGTTAGGTCCAAGACCCTAAGGCCTTAGGCTGAGATAAAAAAACTAGCAACAAAATGTACTACTCTGCGATGGCTCCGCGTAGCGGAGAGAATACATAGGCTCACTATTTTGGATCAACTTGGGAAAATCAAATTTTGTTACAGTTGCTCTAAAATTGGGGTTAGACCCACTTCCCACTCAATTTCCCCCTAATCAAGAATATGAAGTCAAACTTTCGATATCATGCTTGGAATTTGAGATACATGGACATTATATTTATGGGTACTTTTTAGGCACATTTTTGGGTATTTTTTGGGTCATTTCAATAGAATACGATTAGGTCCCATGTTTTCTTCAAGTACCTCAGGATTGTCTTACCAAACTTCAATTTAGATTACTCAGATTTTTCCTAGAACCTTGCACACATTTCAACACTAAATATATTATCTGACCGACTTGACGACTTGTAGTCAAGTATAACAATTGGACCAATGATACCTCTGTGTATAGTTTCATTTACTTAGGGACCAGATTCATCTGAATTTATTTTGGAATTAGCAACCATGGGAGATCAATAGGCTTAGCATCTTGTATTTGAAACTTCGTCAACAACTCTTTGATGTACTTTTCTTGACTAATCAAAATCCTTTGTGAAGATTGCTTTATCTGTAAGCCTATGAAGAAATGTAATTTTCCCATCATATTCATGTCAAACTCACTTCTAATGAGATAAGAAAGTTCATCACACATGAAATATGATGTTGCAACAAAGATAATATTATCAACATAAACTTGAATTATCAGTAGGTGTAACACCTTCCAACGTGACTTGAAAAGACCCTATGATGTATTTTTTGAATATCTTAACATTCGTACATTATTTCACAAATCCAACTTCGTATTCTTTTTCAAGGGGAAAAATTGTGTAGGATAAAGGTCACCTTTGATTGATAGGTCACTTATATCAAAAAATATTTTTTCACATGAAATTGTGCAAAATAGTAGGGTCCATAACAGAGGTGCATCACGCCCTTGTTCCCCATAGTTCAAGAATATTCGAGTTTCATTTTAAGTCAGGAAAGTTAATTGGGACTTATCCCAACACTTTTATAAACGCAAATGCTCGAAAATTCTCCTATTTTTAGACCTAATCTCTCTCTTAACACTCTTAAATCCTCCCAAACTTCTTTCTAAAATCCTCCATCAAGTTCTCTCAAATTTCTTGGGAGATTAAATTTCCTCCATTGAAGACAAGCTTCCAAAAGAGTTTCTCAAAGTTCTTCAAATCTTCTTCTTTAAGTTTCAAGGATCCAAAGGTATATGTGTTTCTTCATTCATGGGTTTTACCATTCATAGGGTCCCAAAATCTAATTTACTAAATAATACTCCCAAATTTACACTCCAAAAGGAATAGTAAAGCAGTCATTGATCAAATATAAAACTCAATAGGAGTTGAGGTCGATCCCATAGGAAATGCATGAGAATGAATCTATTAGCACCCTTTTCACATGTAATATCTATCCCCAAAATAAAAATACATAAAGTAAATGGGGGGGGGGGGTATTGTTTTTGCAAACTAAGTTATTAAAGTAAAGTAAGAAAGAGTACAAAGACTATTGGATTTCAAATAATTAATCCGAAGCTAGGATTGTGTTCCCCATGACATCTAATACGATAGCCAAATCTATGTGGTAAACTCATTCATTATTATGTATACAAGATCTAACAATTTATCTAACACCTAGTTCACCTTTCAGTCCTTCTTAGATGCATTTCATTCATCACCTTTCGGTCTCAGAACGTATACTTAGTAACCCTTGTTATAGACCCAGAATACTCTCACCTTTAGGTTTCAAGTATATAGACCAGGTTAAAAACCCCGAATTTCTATCGTAGATCTCATTTCCTAATCACTACATCCCTTTCAGGCATGCAATGAATACAAGCTTACCCTAATGTGTTGACTCATTAAGAAAGAAGTTAAAGTGAAGAATACTACGATATATATGCTAATTAATCTTAAGATTTACCCCAAATTCATTTTTCTTATTGAATTGTCATGGTTCCCACAACCCTAGTTGTAGGTTTAGCCTAGCATGTTCAAGAAAGATAGCCCACAACAATATAAAGAATTCATGATAAAGAACTTACTATTAAAGAGTTAATTAATCCATAGATTACAATCTTGAGTAAGATAATTGAAATCTAAGAGTTTAATTAAATTAAAAGCAAAATAGTGTTCTTCTCGTGTTCTCTGTCTCCAGCAGTCCAAGACTAAGTAAAAAATGGAATAAAATAATATATATATACAAGGAAAATCTGATCCAACTTAAAATTGGAAAAATGCCATGCTTACCAAAGATCATTCAAGTTAGTCAGGAGGGGATGCATGCACATATAAACTTTTGCAACGTTGAACTTAAAATTGGAAAAATGACATCGGCATAGATACAGGCCACTACATGGCCCGTGAGACACTAGACGGACAGTGAATCAGTCCGTGAGTCAACACTTGTCTTCAATTGGTCTTCACTCCACATCACAGCCTTATGCATAGGGACATGGCTCGTGTACGGGTTCACGATCCATGAAACAGCCCATGACCCTTGCCTTGTGCATTTCTATGTTATCCACTTGACTCCTCAATTTCACGACCCACATCACGATCCATGGTTGGTCACATGGCCCGTGATGGGCCCTGTCTCTTGCCACTTGTATAACGTTTATAATTTTTCATGGTAACGGCCATCTTCACACCACTTTGATGGCACGTGACACATACTATATCAATCCCCACAGCCCGTGAAGGATACCGTAGGGTGTTCCTTTTATTCTTCTCTAGCTCTTTTCTTTAGCTTCTCACCATGCTGTGTCACGCTAAGTGTGAGGCCACGGTGGGCCTCATGGTCCATGTAGTGGTACACGAGCTATGAAGGCACCCCTATTCCGTCACTTGGTTCCATTTTTGCTTCACTCGCTAAGGCCATATCCACGTGGCCTTTCACGGTCCGTGTGATGTTACACAGGCGATGGAGGCCTCCTTGTGCCCACATTTGAGCTCTTATTTCATTCATTTTCTTGTATTTCACCCATTTCTCCATGCCTTAATATCTTTTCCTAAAAAATAACAAAAACACATATCAAAAAAATAAATTTACTTGAGAACGCGCAAAAATCCTTCGTTTAAAGCGTTTCAAGACTCGTATTTCTTCGACACATCAACACCCTCAACTTAGAATGATTGCTTATCCTCAAGCAATAAGGACTCAAACAGACAAAGCATAAATACAAGTGCTCACTCAGAACTATAGATAACCCCACAACTTTAACATACATACCCTAATAACATGCTTAAGAATATGCTCACACCCCAATTGGACCCACAAAGATTAAGGTAAACATTATACATGCATGGTCAGCCCATATAACTTATGGAATAAAGACAACCAAGTCGAATTAGCAACCAATTAGTGCAAAGATAGTGCCCTCACTACAAAGTAGTCTCACTCATGACATAGGAATGTAAAACAGAGACTAGGATGTAGACACTCACTATATTCTTGCCCTTATTTTCGCCACCGTAACTCTCGAATGTCCTTTTTAGGGTCATATTAGGATATTTGTGGCTTGTAACATAGGGGCGGGCTAGGGCTCGGGCTCGGGGGAGGCATATTTAGGATTAAAGTGACTAATAGTCTTCTCCAAGATACTTAGTTTGACTCAGCCATTTATATTTCGGTCTCTAGCTCTTATTAACCCTATTTTTCCAACTTTCTTTAGTGCAGGGTGTGATTTTCGTGCTCATTCACTCATTTTCATTCTTTTCTTTTTTGCTCATGGTCACACCCCACTTTCTTTTCTCCTCTAATCACTTGGTTCTTTTCCACACTCATTTTTCTATTTTTCCCTACAATAGCCACTCTCAACTTAAGCTTTTGGCTTGGGTTAAGGTTCACAATACCTTTCTAAAGGACCAGGGCTAGTATAAGCCACCCTCAACTTAGGCTTTTGACCTAGGCAGAGGTTCACAATGTCCTTGGAGAGATAAGGGCCAAAGTAAAGATCAACATATAGAAGGGGAAGTGAATTGGGTGATTACAAAGAAAACGTCTAATCAGGCTCAACTTTTTGGTTCAAAAGGGACATCTTCATTTGGTTGGTCAATTTTAGGGTAAGTGACTAGTCAACAAAAAGGGCCTAAGATCACATCCTAATCCATCCCTTCAATTGTTTTGGTGGGACTAACTAGGCAAGTTTTATCTTACGATTCTGTCCACTGAATTATGCAAAGAAGCTCACACACACATGGTACATCTTCAACACTAGTTAGGACTAACCAGACAGTCATGCTTCATTCATCAAGATGCCAACCATACAATACTAACCATGCTTACCAAAGATCATTCAAGTTAGTCAGGAGGGGATGCATGCACATATAAACTTTTGCAACGTTGTCAACTTGGGGCATTTTTTGCAAATCAACATATGGGTTACCCTAGACTTTTATGAACACTTGTATCTACACAAAGATCACAACCTAAACATGCCGGTTCTACTATATAATACACTTGAGAGAAAACAAAACATAGTGTTACAACCCAAGCCTAGGGCCTAGACATTACACGACAAATGGGAACCCAAATGGACCCAAACAAGCCTCTTAGCATAGCAATCACACATCCTTGGTCATGGAAGCAAAGTAAACAACAACAAGAGATAATGAAAAGGGAAATGAGGACTAAGGAAAGTCTTTGATAACATAAAACATAGAAGATTCAAAGCTCATAGCATAAGTACATTATTTGTTCCAACAACACCTCTAATCATAGATTGGAGTGGGGGCTAAGACACTTTCTGTGCTCACCCTCATAGCACCAAGAGTTCAACATAAAGGGAAAATAAGTAACAAGAGTAAGATAGTTAATGTCCCCAAACTTGAGGACTCACCAAAGCTCTTCTTCCAAAATACCAAGACTAGCCAAGTGGAGGATGACCAAGAAGTGCTCCGGTTCCTATATGGTAACATCATGTAGGCATAGAGTATGCATAGTATGTTTGATGTACTAAGTATGTAGGATGCAATGCAACAAGACATAGGCAACTTAGTCAAAATGCATAAACATAAGCAATTGGTAAGTATAATAACAGCATGGCATGCATGATCAATGCTTGAAGTAAAACATGCTTGTAAAACATATAACTTGAGAATATAGATTACATGTGTAGGAAGGGACTATACTCATAGACCAAGCAAACTATTACTTGGAATCCAAGGCGTATCACCCCCTTGGAAGGTGATTGAGGTATCTACCTCTCAACATGGTAGATGGACAAGTCACCCCCCATCATAGTGGTCAAGGTATATACCCCTCAAAATGGTAGATGTTCATCGCACCCCCATTATAGTGATCAAGGTATACACCCCTCAACATGGTAGATGGGCATAGGACCCCCCATCATAGTGGTCAAGGTATATATCCCTCAACATGGTAGATGGGCATAGCACCCCCCATCATAGTGGTTGAGGCATGTCACCCCCTCAATAAGGTGTGGTCAACTTGCAACACTATTGATACTTTTCATGAAATCAATATATACATACGATCCCTTCATCATCATAGAGTCACTTAACTTGTAAACCATATCATAGACCATCAATAACCCAAGAATTCATGTCAAGACATTTTATTAAACACTTGCCGAGTGAATAATGCTAGTTCAAAATCATGCAACTCAAGAGTGAAATCATGTGAGAAAACTCAATGTAAATCAACCCACCAACACTTATACATATTGACCATTCAGCATTTTGGTACTTAATGGTGAAGAAGGATGCAAAACAGAGATTGATTCAATGGGTACTTCTTCTTCAAGAGTTTGACTTTGATGTGATTGACTGAAAGGCAACCAAAAGCAAGATAATTTGAAATTCCTTATCAAACCTCATAATAGATTGTAATTTCATAACTTAAAATATGCATAGTCACAATAGACAAACCATCTCATATTATAAGCTTGAAATTGGTAGACATGTTGTTCCAATCATGATTTTATAAAACTCCAACATAATTTGTAATCATAACTCATAATAAATAATACTTATAAGTAATATAACTTGGAACATTCTATTTTCATTAAAAAAAAAAAAAGGAAGGTTGGTCACCATTGGTGAAAGGACCCAATGGTTGGAACCCATATACCTTGAATTTGGGAATTTCCTTGATATAGACTTGAATGAGAACTTGAAGCTTGAATGAAGTTCTTGAGATTCAAAATTAAGCTTGGGACACTTGAATTAGGATGAAATATTTGGTTAAGTGTTATAGAGGGTTTTGAGAGTGTCTTGAGTGATATAGACTTGAAAAATAGCTAAATATAGGTGTTTTCACACATAGGTAGGCATAGGGATAAACTTCAATGCCTTAGGCCAAAAAAAGAAAAATAAACAAATCACAACACTATTTCGTGACAAGTCTACATCGCGGAGCCATAGTGGATAGCTTCTGTCCCCAAAATTTTACGAAAATCAATTTTTGCTATGGGCCCTCTAAAATTGGGGTCATACCCATTTTCCACTCAATTTTGCCCTCTGATCAAGAATATGAGTCAGATTTTTGATATCACGCATAAATTTTGAGAATATGTAAATTATGATTATGGACATTTCTAAGGCACCTCTCTTGTGTATTTCACATGGAAAGAAAAACTCTCAAGTGGAAGGATGCCCCACCCCCTCCAAAAAGATGGTGTTGTGTCCTCACTACACCCTAGCAAGAAATAAAGAACAAAAAGGGAGTAAAACATACCTGGGATGCCCAAGGCATCAGTTGTACCATCGGGATCAGACCCTTCGATGGGATCTCTGTCATTATAGGTAGCACCTGATCCAAAGGTGCCCCCGGAGGCTCCTAGCTTTGCTGCCTCTATTGCCAACTGCTCTCTTTCCTCCTATTTAGCGGTTGCTTGATACTGGGCTCTCAAGGCCTTGCACACCTGCCTCTTCTCCTTTTTATGCGGGTCAGGTGGAGGACTGCATTAGTGTCTATGACTCTTTCCCTTGTCCTTCCTCCTAGGTTCCTTTGTAGGTGGCATAGGTACAACAGGTGGGGCAGATGAGGCAACCCATATCTCATCTAGGATAGGTGCCACGGGAGCATTGAAAAGGTTAATCCAAGATTCTGACGGCGAGGCTGGCGCAATGTGGGTGTACTGTGTCACAAGCTCTGCAATTTGGGTCTTCATGTAATTCACTATTTGTACAATATTCTTCATCTCTTCCTCGGACATACTCCCGAACATATTGTGGAAGTATCCCTCCAAAGTGTTGACATACTTTTGCAAGATGCTAATTTGGTTTAAAAGCTCAACTCGAAGTTATTCCATAGCTTGTTGTACATGAGAATGGACCACATGCAGCATCCGTTCAACGATCTGATCAACAATGGTCTTATACACCCCTCAACATGGTAGATGGGCATAGGACCCCCCATCATAGTGGTCAAGGTATATATCCCTCAACATGGTAGATGGGTGTTGGTCCACCACCACCCTAGCAAGGAACTCATAAGGAACATATGCATACCCTTACTGCATCAGAGGCCCTGTGCCACTACCCTCGAGCTTCTCAAAAGCCTCGCCTAACTGTGGGGCGGTGGTGCAACCCTCAAATGACAAGGGTTGCTTCGAGACTTCTTGGGGAAAATTTGCAAGGCCCCCCAGCATACATGTTCTAACCCACATCAGAGAATTTTAGATGTCATTAATCAGTGCAATGCTTACCATGCCCTTTAGAACCATCTTTTTTATCCAGATAATGAGTAGTAAGGACACCGACCCTTTTGTAAAGTACACGAATCAGGCATGGGAAGGGCATGCCAACTCTATTAGATAATGTCTTGTCCCACATCTCAGTAGCTATAATCTGTCCCACATTTATCCTTAACTTGTCTATCAAACACACTACTAGAGAGACATGTAAAGGTTGAAGTGTATTATTATTGCCTATGGGCCACAACTTGGTCCGCACCATAGACCACCAAAACTTTGTAACAAAATTCAGAGAAGACTTGGCAATAAGGACCCTGGGTTTCATAACCCAAGGCACATCAGCCCCTGTATGGTAACCCATTCTGCAATCCATTTCAAACGATCAGAAGCTAAAAAAGGCTATCCTGAGCAATTGTAATAATCGAGTTCATTGATATTCCTAGTTTAGTAGATGCTATCACACATGCAATCGTACTCAATTCGATGGAATTGTTTGATCTTAAAGGGGATCTTCTATAATTTTACACGTGAGGGGTTATTTCTTGGTTTCGTCCAGTCATTAATAACTTGATTATCTTTAGATAATAGGTAGATAGAAACAGTGCTTGTAAGGAGTCCTATTAAAACCAAGAAATATAGGCCTGCCTGCCATCCACACCAGAATAAATAGAGTTTTCCAAAAAAACCTACTCCAACACGTCGGGTTAGGCATTCGCCCCTTATCCATGATCCTCAAGTGTCTAGCCATGAATATTCCATCCGGAGGAGCCCGGTAATATGGGCCAAATAGGAATATGTTGATGGTTGTTTCTGAAATGTCCACCCTCACACCACGCACAATAACATGAGACCTCGGGGATAACCTATAGGCGAGCTGCTTCTTCAACCTTTTAGAATAGTTACCCTGTATGGATTTCAGTAGACTGGTAACATAGTTAGAGTAAAACTCCTCGATGATGGGGGGCCCATAGTAACTAGGTGGTTATACCATCCAATTAAACTTATATGATTCAAACACATCTCTAATCTTTGGGATCGTATCGAGTTAATCTATGAAGACCTGAACCTTCGGGATGACCACCTGCCATTGGAACCCCCCGGAGCCCTTAGTCAGCCCTTAAGTGAAAATCTTTTTAGCCCCTGGGACTATCTAATGGCCCCGCAGAAATATAATGAGCCATTTGGCGGTTTCAGGGTTTGTCATCTGGGAGACTGCAAAATGTATAGCCTCATTATCACTATCACGATGTTCGATCTCATTGGCCTGCTCCTCTGTGTCATGCCCGTCAGCCTCTGGGTTTTATATCTGCTGCTCTTGTGCTAGTACATCCTCCTCTTGCTCTAGTGCATCCTCCTCCTCCTCAACTCTTCATATACAGAACCCCCTCCTTAAACTGTGGGGCAATTATTTGGCCCACTGCACAAGCCCTTATAGTACGAGGGGAGAGAGGGGAGACATTGCCCGTAAAATGGATCTCAGACCCACCTGAGAAGTCATCACCTGAGTCACTCCCAGCTTAATGGCTAGATGACATAGTTAGGGAGTCGTAGGGACGTGACCCAAGCTCATCCTTAAGTTTGGTTAACCTTCAACGTGGACCCATAGCACGTGCAAGTATCACAAATGGATACAGTCCATTAGAATTTTTTTAACGAGCAGGTTGACACACTAATGGGTATTCAGACTTCCCCTATACCACAAAAGTGATAATAACCCTTAAGAGTGGCATCGCCCGGTCTATCATAGAGAAATTATACTTAAGAAACATGTAGAAATTCAATTCAAATTCAAATTAGGAGGCATCACATAAGTGGCGCGGGTCAAAGGGGACCCTACATGGGCCATGTAACATGACACAGTCCGTGAAAAGGCCCGTGGTGGGGGGCTTATGGTTGCATGGAAGGCAAGGCCACATTCATGAGCCATTACATAGTCTTGTAGAGGAACATGGCTCGTGCAGTGAGCCGTGAGAGTCCTCATCGCCACTTTTCATCTCAAACCCCACACAAGCACACATTAACGCAAATATACATCATTTAAGCACAGATCCACCAACATAATTGCATAAGGACCATAGGTACAACAATATTTATCACAAAGAAGCCCTAAAATCCATAAGACTCCATGGTTACCTCTTCAAGCATTCAACAATGGTGGTTTTCACCACCAAATGTACAACCCACACCAATTTCATGTATTATGACACTTTAGACATAGAAAGAACCAATTTTTCAACAAAAATCTAAACATGCTCACTAAAAACTACACTAGAAGATGAAGAAATTAGGTTTTTACTTAATGACTAGCAATGGAGATGAAGACTTGCTTGAAAAAGTAGAAACTCATACTAAGATGAAGCTACAAATTATGAAATTGACTCACGAAATGTCACAAAGAAGATGGAAATTTTTGGGGATTTTTGAAAGAAAGAAAACGTGTGATAGAGAGAGGGAGCCATGAAAAAGGACACAGAATAAGTAAAATATGAATGATGCATGTTAAGGCAAAAGAGGGGCTTTAAAGCCTTTGGTCAACCATATTGGTTGGTCAACATCCACTCGACGATCAGCCTCATGGCCCGTGGTACGTGGAACGGACCATGTGGACTGCCCATATGCCATTACTTATTAATGTTCAAGATAACATCGCATGCGTCAATTAATATCACTCTCACGGCTCATGACATGTGTCACGGTCTGTTTGGACCATCTGTTTGACTAGCCTTATAGAAATATAATATTACTTACCTGGGCCATGCATACTAATGCCAGATGACTGACCTCATGAGTCGTCAGATAGGTAACGGTACTGTATGAGGGTTGTGTGTCAAGACTTGGGTAATTTTGGCTCGAATTCAACTGGACCATGTGCGCCAGCTCCACACGGATGGGTTTATGATCCGTGACACATAGTATGGCCCGTGTGGGCACATATAGAGCTCTCCTTAAGCAAATTTTGGCTATTTTGGCCTCAAGTCATGCCTCCCAACACGCATGCACTCACAAACTCCAAAATAACACCTATATCAACCTGGAAAAACAAATTAAAAACAACGAAATGCATGACATATAAATTAAAGCTTCGTTTTTGCTTAATTTGTTTTTTTATAAGACTATTACAATGCATGGGTTGCCTCCCATGAAGCGCTTAATTTAACATCATGGCATGATGCAACTATATTGACTAATCAGACTTCATCAAGATGTATGACCTGAATCACTAAGGCTTCATCTGTAGCACACAAGTATTGCTTCACTCTCTGGCCATTTACTTTGAATCGATCCCCATTTTCTGCTTCTAGCTCAATTGCACCATGGAGGAATACTTGGGTAATCTTATACAGGCCAGACCACCTAGACTTGAGCTTACCTGGGAATAACCTCAATCTGGAGTTATACAATAGTACCTTATCACCAACACTGAAACTTCCTGGAGCAATATGGTTGTCATGTTGGAGCTTTATCCTGTCTTTGTGGAGTACCGCACACTCACAAACTTGGGGTCAAAACTCATCCAACTCATTGAGTTGGTCAAGTCTTAAGTTAGCACCCTCATCCCACTTCTTGTTTAGCTTTTTTAGAGCCTAGAGTGCCTTGTGCTCCAAATCGACAGATAGATGGCAGGCTTTACCAAATACAATTGATATGGGGACCCACCAATGGGGGTCTTGTAAGCCATCCTGTAAGCCCAAAGTGCATCATCGAGTTTTCGCACCCAATCAGTTCTAGTCGCATTCATAGACTTGGTCAGGATCTCCTTAATCTCTCTATTTGAAACTTCAATCTGTCCACTTTTATGTGAGTGATAGGGTATGGCAAAGCACAACATGAAAGACCTTGTTACATAAATGAGAACGCCCATCACTAATGATAGTTCTGGGTGTCCCAAATCTAGAGAAGATGTTTCGCCTGAGAAACTGGACAACACTCTTGCTTTCATTGTTCGATAATGGAACTGGCTCCACCACTAGAGGCATAGTCCACTGCCAATAGGATATACTTTATGTCATAGGAGCTCACAAATGGGCCCATAAAGTCGATGCCCCAAACGTCAAACATTTCTACTTCAAGAATAGCATTAATGGGCAGCTCTTGATGCCTAGAGATGTTGCCTTGTTGCTGACACTGATCACACCCTAGAACAAAGTCATAGGCATCCTTGTAGATACTAGGCCAGTTGTACCCACATTGCAGGATCTTTTTCACTATCCTGGCACCACCATGATGGCCCCCCACTGAGAAAGAGTGACAGGCCTCTATGATACTCATCATCTCTGCTTCTAGAATGCATGGCCTGATAAACCCATCAGCACATATTCAGAACAAGTATGGTTCATCCCAGAAGTACCTATGCATATCATGAAGAAACATTTTTCTCTGGTGAGGGTTAAGGCCCTTAGGCATAATGTCACTCACCAGAAAGTTAGCAAAATCAGAAAACCAAGGAATTAGTTAAATAGAAGTTGCCAATACCTGCTCATCAGGAAAGGAATCATTAATGTTCAGCCACTCCTTCACTCTTGACTCAATCTTCGACCTGGATAAGTGGTCTGTTGCCTGATTCTCAAATCCTTTTTGGGATTGGACCTCAAAGTCAAACTCTTACAGCAGGAAAACTCATCTAATCAACCTTGGCTTAGCATCTTTCTTTACCATGAGGTATCCTAAGGCTGCATGGTCAGTGTGCACTATCACTTTTGTGCCCAGTAAGTAGGCCTGAACTTATCAAATGCGTATACCACAACCAACAATTCTAGCTCGGTCACCATGTAATTCCTTTGAGCATCATTGAGAGTCTTTCTGGCATAGTAGATAGGGTGAAAAATCTTGTTGTACTTCTGCTCGAGCACAACACCTATATCAATTCTACTAGCATCGCACAAAACCTCAAAAAGGGCAGCCCAGTTAGGTGCAACTACCATAAGTACAGAAATTAAATTTTGCTTCACGATCTCAAAGGCATGTCGACAGCTGTCATCGAACTGAAACTTGGCATCTTTCTCCAATAGCTTGCCCAGTGGGTGAGCAATCTTGGATAAATCCTTAATAAACTGATAATAGAAACCTACATGTCCAAGAAAACTGCAGACCCCTTTCATAGATATTGGAGGTGGCAACTTCTCGATAACCTCAATCTTTGCCTTGTCCACCTTTATGCCCTTACAAGAGATCTTATGGCCAAGGACTTTCCCATTTTTAACCATGAAATGGCATTTCTCCTAGTTCAACACCAAATTCGCCTCCTTACAATGCTGTAGTGAGCTCCTAAGATTTAATAGAAAATCATCAAAGGAATCACCCACTATAGAGAAGTCATCCATAAATACCTCCAGGGTGTCTTTGACCATGTCAGAGAAAATTGACATCATACATCACTAGAAGGTGGCTGGGGCATTGCATAACCCAAAAAAATCCTTCTGAAGGCAAAAATCCCATATAGGCAAGTGAAAGTGGTCTTCTCCCAATTCTCCAAGGTGATAGATATTTGGTTGTAGCTCCAGTACCCATCCAAGAAGCAATACCACCCTCTACCTTCCAATTGATCTAACATCTAGTCCATGAAGAGAACGGGGAAATGGTCCTTCAAAGTCCATCTATTCAGCTTTCGGTAGTCCATGCACACTTATCACCCAGTGATAAGTCGTAAGGGGACAAGCTTATTTTTATCATTGGATACCACTATTATGCCCCCTTTCTTAGGGATACATTAAACTGGGCTAACCTACCAGCTATCGAAGATAGGGTATATCACCCCTGCATCTACCCACTTGAAAATTCTTTTTTTCACCACCTCTTACATGGGTGGATTCAACCGCATTGGTGTTCAATGTTGGGGACACAATTATCCTCTAACTTGATTGTGTGCATGCATATCCCTGGAGGAATCCCTATAATATCTATAATGGTCCAACGAATAGCTCTTTTGAACTTTTGGAGGAACCCTAACAATGCTTTCACCTAGTCTTTTTGAAATTTGCAACCACAATCACTGGAAGAGTGTTACTAGTCCCTAAAAATATGTACCTTAAGTGTTAGGGCAGCTTCTTGAGATCCACAACAGGAGGCTCCTCAATAGAAGGTATGGTTGGCAGAGTCAGTCTATTCTACAAGTCCAGTTTCCTGGGGACAAATGGTCTAGTTCCCTTACCTTGCAAGGTATTTACAGTGTCTTTGTACCTATTGATACCATCTTTTGGGAAGTTCATCAACACTGCTGCTAGTATGTCCACACTCATCTATTTTTCAAATGGAATCTCAGAATGATAGTCATCATCCACATCCATGACAGACATTACAGCTACCTCTTTGGGTCTTTTCATTGCAACACACACATTGAACTTTACCTCTTCAGTGTTCAATTAAAGGTAAGCTCCCCATGCTCCACATTTATTATTACCTTGCCAGTCACCAAAAATGGTAGTCCAAGGATGTTGGGAACCTCAAAGTACACCTGATAGTCTAGAATAACAAAATTCATTCACACAAAATCCCCACAGGCCATTTTACTTATCTGTCTGCCATAAGTAGCCGCATTGTAGTGGGTGTGGGGGCTCTTAATCCCAACTGCTTGTAAACTACCAGCGGCATCACATTAATGCTGGCGCCCAAATTATAGAGAGCCTATGAAAAGTCATAAGCTCCAATAGTACACGGGATAGTGAACGCTCTCAGATCTTCCTTCTTCTCAATAAGGGATCTTGTAGCAATGGCGTTACAGTGATGAAGATTATTTTCTAGATCTATCATAGCTGCCATCTTCTTAGTTACTAAGTCTTTCATGAACTTAGCATAGCCTAGCATCTTCTCAAGTGCTTCCACTAGAGAGATATTCACTAACAGCTCCTTCAACATAAACAAGAATGTCTGAAACTTGCTATCTTCAACCTTCTTATGTAACCTCTGTGGAAATGGTGATAGTGGCTTGGGAATGGCCGGTAGAGGCTGAGTTACTAGTTTGTCTGACTCTTGTGCATCTTTAGCAACCTCAGGCTCTATTGGTATCATATCAATCTCTTCACTCACGTCATCAACATGTACCTCCACAGGGACGGGTAGCTTTCCTTCAGCTTTACCAATACCTGCATCACTGGCTACAACAGGGTCAGAAAGTACCTTACCACTCCTCATGGTTACTGCCATATAGTGACCATTAATTTTCAGGTTCTAAAGAGTGTTACTAGGAAGTGACCCAGCTTTTCTCTAATTCAATAAGGCTGATAGTTGCCCCATTTGCTGGTCTAGTTACTTAATTAAGGTGGAATGCGAGTCAACCAATTGCCGAACATTGCATATTTCTCCTCTCATTTCTTGCACCCCTACCTCAGTGGACTCTACCTTGTTAAGAACCTTCTCCATCATCTCTTCTAATTTCAAGTTTCCACCACCATCATTCTGATGGTCATGATTCCTATAGCCATCTTTGTTTTGCCAGTTTCCTTGATAGTTCTCACAACCATATTTTTAACCTTGGTTATCGATGTTGAATGGCAAGTAACCCTCCTGGCTACGAAGAAGTTCACCTCCTCATCATAATTATAGCCTTGACCATCATACTTGGGCATTGTATCCATAGCTTTCACATTCTCTAGGCCTCTATTTAGTAGCCACTTCGTCAGCAAGTCCAGTCGGGTCTGCATATGGGCCATGTTTTGATCCTATTTCTCCTTCTTTTATTGTTACTTTGCAGTTATCTCGAAGATAAACCCAAAGCAGTCTCCATCTCTGGTGTACCATGCCCTATTATTCTTGGCTACCTGATCCAAGATCACTACTATGTCTGGGAATGATATAGACGTGTATGATCCTCTATAAGTAGCATAATGATAGGCTTTGTCATAAGGTTGCAAGACATGTAGAAGACTTTTTTCAAGTGCTTATTTGTGAGATGGTGATTGGGGCACTGCTTAAGCTTCTATCTAAATCTCTCCCAAGTTTCATATAGTGCTTCATTTGGTAGTTGCTCGTGAGACGCAATGTCATTTGCTATCTTCAGCTGTCTTAATACAGGGAAGAACCTCTCCAAGAAGGCCTCTTTTAACTCTCCCCAAGTACGGATGGAATCATGTGAAAGCTCATTCAGCTACTTTGTTGCCTCACCAGAAAGAGACAACGGAAATAGTCACAATCTAAGTGCTTGTTGACTGATCCCTAGAATATCAAATAATTAACATATCGCTAAGAAGTTCATGACATGCTGATTTGTGTCCTCAATTATTGCTCTACTGAACAACACTTTCAGCTGTAGCATCTACAACATAGTACTAGTGATGGTGAACGTGATACCTGCAGGCAGTGGGGGAAGCACTATTGCTCTAGTAGCCCCAGCAACCTCATCATCATCACTCACTATTTAGGGATGCTAAGGACCTTACGGTCTCACATTGAGTTGCTGATGCAGGGGTGGCATAAGTGGTACCTATCGACATGGTGTTGCTGGTGGCACCCTATTACCAGCAAGGTCATCTACCCCTAGACTATCATTTCCCCCACTTGCAGGATTCACGGCCAACTCTCTCTTTCTAGCTATGTCACTTTCGTGGGTATGCATTCTGCAAATTGACTTAGTAAGCTTGGGGTCATAAGTAGTAAGAGCTTCACCCTTACTTCGAATGTTTGGCATGCAATGCTAGCTCCCTACAAAGAATAAATATAGGAAATAGAAGTAAAATTAGGGACTACTATTACACACTAAAAGTATATTACTTCTCCATATTCCTCGGTGATGGTACCAAAATTAGATACGCCCAAATTTACACTCCAAAAGGAATAGTAAAGTGGTCATTGATCAAATATAAAACTCAATAAGAATTTGAGGTCAATGCCATAGGGAATGTGTGAGAATGAATCTATTATCAACCTTTTCAGATATAATATCTATTCCCAAAATAAAAATACATAAGTAAATGGGCGTTTTGGTTTTGGCAAACTAAGTTATTAAAGTAAAGTAATGAAAGAGTACAAAGGCTACTGGATTTCAAACAATTAATGTGAAGCTAGGATTGTGCTCCCATGATATCTAATACGATTGCCGAATCTATATGGTAAACTCGTTCATTATTACGTAAACAAGATCTATAAAGTTATATAACACCTAATTCACCTTTTGGTCCTTCTTAGATGCATTTCATTCATCATCTTTTGATCTCAGAACGTATACTTATCAACCCTTATTATAGACCTTAGAGTACTCTCACCTTTCAGTGTTAAGTACTTAGACTAGGTTAAAACCCTTGAATTTCTGTCAAAGAACTCTTTTCCTAATCACTACATCCCTTTCGACATACAACGGATACAGGCTTACCCTAATGAGTCAACTTATTAAGGAAGAAGTTAAAGTGAAGAATACTATGATATATACGCTAATCAATCCTGAGATTTACCCTAGATTCATTTATCTTATTGATTTGTCATGGTTTTCACAACCCTAGTTATGGGTTTATCCTAGCATATTCAAGAAAGATAGCCCATAACAATATAAAGAATTTATGATAAAGAACTTACTATTGAAGAATTAATGAATCTATGATTTATAATCTCGAGTAAGATAATTGAAATACAAGAATTCAATGAAATTGAAAGCAAAATAGTGTTCTTCTCGTGTTCTCAGTCTCCAGTAGTCAAAGACTAAGTAAAGCCAGAATAAAAATTATATATATATATATATACAAGAAAAATCTAATCCAACTTAACATAGAAAAAATGATGTCACCATAGATACGGGCCACTACACAGCCCATGAGACACTAGACGGACTGTGAAACAGTTCGTGACTCAACACTTGTCTTTAATTGGTCTTTACTCTGCATCATAGCCTCACATGTAGGGACATAGCTTGTGTACAAGCTCATGGTCTGTGAAATGGCTTGTGACCCTTGCTTCTTGCATTTTTATGTTGTCCACATGGCTCCTCAGTTTCACAGCCCACGTCATGGTCCGTGGTTGGTCACACGGCCTATGACGGGCTCCATCTCTTGCAACTTGTATAACTTTTGTAATTTTTGATGGTAATGGCCATCTTCATGTCACTTTGACAGCACATGACACGGACAGTGTCAATACCCATGGCCTGTGAAGGGTACCGTGGTGCGTGCCTTTGACTATTCTTCTCTAGCTCCTTTCTTTAGCTTCTCGCCATGTTGTGTCATGCCAAGTGTGAGGCCATGGTGGGCCTCACGGTTCATATAGTGGTACATGAATTGTGAAGGCACCCATGTTCCCTCACTGGTTCCATTTTTACTTCACTCGCCAAGGGCACATCCACATGGCCTCTCAAGGTCTGTGCGATGCTACACGGGCTGTGTAGGCCTCCTTGTGCCCACATTTGAGCTTTTTTTAATTCATTTTCTTCTAATTCACCAATTTCTCCATGCCTTAACTACTTTTCCTAAAAAATAACAAAAACATACATAAAAACAACAAATTTGCTTGAGAACGAGCAAAAATCCTTCGTTTAAAGTGTTTCAAGAGTAGTATTTCTATGAGTCATCACTAAATCTATCAAGTTTTAGTGTTGATTTCTTATAGGTTCTTTCTAATCACCCTATTAAGCATGTATTATGTCAATATTATTCATCTATTGTATGACATTACATAAGTTAATTTCAAGGGGTTTTTGTTTATGAAGTTATTTTATGATAATCAAAGCTATTAAAGTTATGATACCATGAGTTATAATGAAATTGGTGATTTTATGAGATGCATTGCATAATTCTATGTCTAAAGTTCAAGAAAATATGTATGATTGTGGTAGATTATCTAAGAATGACTTAAATTGATTATATATATTATATTAATGCATAGTCATCTTAAGTTGCACGATTTAAAGTTTGTATGCATGAAATTAACCTAATTATCAATATCAAAGTTTACAAAGGAAGAATGATCTCCAAAGATGAGAGTTCAGTTACAAGTTATGAAAGTTATAGTTATGATATTTAAGTCCCTCTTATGAAAGTTAAAGTTAAAGATGGTGAAAGGACAACTCTCACCAAAAGATAGATCCTTATGTTAGGGGGCAAGGCCTACATGTTGGATCTCAAGTTAAGATGAGCTACTCTTTATGAAGCTATGCGTTTAAGTTTATGAATGTCTATGATTATCCATATGTTTTCTAATATACTTCATGGGAATGACTTAGCAATGAATGTGGCATTGTAGTGGAGTTTAGTTAGGGAATCTTAGAAGCCACCCTTTGTCTCCTTAACTATGCACCAACATAGGCCCTTGTAGGCAAAGTTAGGCTAGTGGATCCACATAAGCCATTATGTTTATTAAAGTTGCAATTGTGAAGTTATCAAAGTTATGGAATTCTACCTTGGCAAGTAGATTCCCCTTCTCCTAATGGAAGGAGTCCATTGGCCTTTTCCTAAAGGAACGAGTTCATTGGGTTCCAAGTAGTAGCTTACTTGGTCTTATATGTTGGTTATGGTCTTCTCCTACAAGTATGATATATAGAAATTACGTTTCATGCAAGTTTTCATTAAACCATACTTATGCATGTCATATTGAGCATATATTTTATTGTGTATAATTATGCATCTTGTTTATGAAGCTTATCATCTATTGTTGCATTTCACCCCACATATTAGCATATTTGAAGTACTAACACATACTTTTTGCCAATATGATCTAATCATGTAGGGATTGGAGCTTCTATTCATCCTCCTTTACATGGATAGCCTGGATTCGTGAAGATCATTGAGTGGTAAGTCGTCTATTTTGGGGACAATATCTGACTTCTATCTTGCTTATGTTGAGAGTTTATTTCACTTTACTCTCTAGTTTAAGGGTGAACTGGGGACTTGTTTTGGCCCCCGTCCTACTCATGTTTTAGAGGTCTTGTTGGATACCATACTATGTTATGCTATGTACTTGTCATGTGGTGTTGAGCTTTTATGGAGACATATCCTTGAGTCCCTATCCCTTATGTAATGCTAATTGATATTATTGATATTGATGAGATGGAATTGATCTTTCGAAGTCCTTACTTCCTCATAGCTTAAGTCACACTTACCCTCCCTTTAGTTATTGATTGCTATGTGATTCATGCAAATCCTTTTCCTTTATCTATCCCTATAGCATGAGTCCAAATCCCCAAACTTATTTGTTGGTGCTTATTTTATATTCTGCAATCAAGGATGTGCAGACAATATGCTAAGAGACTAGTTTAGGTTACCTTCGCTTAGGTCGGGACAAGCTTGGTATCAGAGCACTAGATTTGTAAATAGTCCTCCTTAATCCAACATACCACGTCAAGTAATGTCTAGTTCATAGGTGTAAAGCACACCATATTTATGAATAAGAGGTTATGAAGCATTTTACAAAATATTTAACTTTATTATGATTCATATAATGCCTTTAGAAGTATCTAATGTTATTCTTCCTACTAGTGATGCCCTCTTTTCCATTTCTAGAAAATGCCATCACTAAAAGTACCTTTGCCAAGGGGTGAGGTGAAGATCAAGTCCCTCACGAGCAACAAAAAGAGTATTTCTCATGCTGAGTTTATGACCACCTTCACTATGTTGGCCCAAGCTTTGGCTAACCAAGCTAAAAGAGAGGTTGTCATTCCTTCCCAATAACCTATACCCCGGTAATCAAAGTTTGTGATTTCATGAGAATGAACTCATTGGAGTTTCATGGATCAAAGGTTAATGAGGACCCGCTTGAGTTTCTTGATGAGGCTTATAGAATTATCACCATCATGGGTGTGCCATTGGAGGAGAAGGCCGAGACTGTGGCCTATCAATTGAAAGAAGTGTCAAATATTTAGTATGACCAATAAGTTAATGAGAGAGGTGTTGAAGAGGGTAGAGTTAGATGAGAGGAGTTCAAGTCAGCATTCTTGGATAGGTTCTTTCATTAGAGTTGAGAGAGGCCAAAGTGCAAGAGTTCATAAACCTCAAGCAAGGGCATACAAGTGTAAAAGAGTATTCTCTCAAGTTTACAAAGCTCTCTAAGTATGCTCCATTCATGGTATTAGACCCAAGGGCTAGAATGAGTAAATTCATATCGAGAGTTTCAAACATAGTCTCTAAGGAATGCAAAACAGATATGCTCATCAAAGAAATGGATATCACTCGCTTATTGACTTATGTGGAACAAATTAAGGATGAGAAATTGAGGAAGAAGTCAAGAGAGTCCAAGAGGCCTAGGATGGATGGTGGTGGAATCCTCCACAAAAGGGGTGGTGGCCATGGTAAATTCCAAGGTAGCCACAACAAAGGAAATCAAGGGTCATCTTCTACTCCTCCTCCCAAGTTCAACAAAGATAGGGGGTCCAACCTAAAGCCCCGAGGAGGTATGGCTGCACAAGCTTCTCCAAAGTGTGCAAAGTGTGGAAAGCTTCGTAAGGGTAAATGTCTAGCCAACTAAGATACTTGTTACAAATGTGGTAAGCTCAGACATTTTGAAAAGGAGTGTAGGAGTGGGAATTTAAAGCCCCAAGGCCAAGGTGTACAAACATAAAGAGCCCCAAAACCTAAAAGGTTGTATGCCCTTCATGAACGTCAAAAGGTGGAAGAAGTCCCGAATGTGGTTACCGGTATGTTAAAAGTTTATGTTTTTGATGCATATGCACTTTTAGTTCTGGGGGAAAATTTGTCTTTTGTCACACTATTTCTTGCTAATAGTTTTTCTATATGTCCTGAAACTCTTGTTAAGCTTTTTAAAGTTAACACTACCATTGGTGAGTCCATTGCTGCATAAAAAGTCTATAAAGATTGTCATGTGTCCATCATGTATAAACCTATTCTTTGTGATTTGGTTGAGCTTTCCATGGTCGAATTTGATGTTATACTTGGGATGGATTGGTTGCATGCTTCTTATGCCTCCATTGTCGAACTCATATTGCCAAGTTTCAATTTTCCAATGAGCCTACTTTTGAGTGGAAGGGTGGTAGTTCTTCATGTAAAGGTCCATTTATTTCCTATCTCAAAGCCCGTACAATAATGTCTATGGGGTGTATCAACCATTTGGTAAGGGTTAGAGATATATCTGAAAGTTAGTCTCTTGAGTCAGTTCCCATATTCAATGAGTTTCTCGATGTGTTCCCCAAAGAGTTGCCTAGTGTCCCTCTTGAAAGACAGATAGATTTCAACATAGATCTTTTACCCAACACCCAACCTATATCAATCTCTCCTTATAGAATGGCCCTGGCAGAGTTAAAGGAACTAAAGAGCAATTGAAGGATTTACTAGAGAAGGGATTTATTAGACCTAGTAGGTCCCTATAGGGTGCCTGGTATTGTTTGTAAGGAAGAAGGATGGGGCCCTTCAAATATGTATTAGACTATTCCCAACTCAACAAAGTTACCATCAAGAACAAATATCCACACCCAAGGATCGATGGCCTATTTGATCAATTAAAAGGGGCTAAGCACTTTTCCAAAAATTGATTTGAGGTCTAGATATTATCAATTGAGGGTGAGGGAATGTAATATTCCCAAAAATGGCATTTTAGACAAGGTATGGACATTTTGAATTTGTAATGATGTTCTTTAGGTAAACCAATACACCAGCTATCTTTATGGACCTCATGAATAGGGTGTTCAAACCCTACCTTGATATGTTTGTGGTGGTATTCATTAATGATATTTTGCTCTATTCATAGGATAAAGAAGATCACAAAGATCATTTGAGAGTGATCTTGCAAACCTTGACGGATGAGAAGTTGTTTGCCAAGTTTAACAAATATGAGTTTTGGTTTAAGGAAGTAGGATTTCTTGGGCATATTGTCTCCGTTGATGAATAATCTGACTCCAAAAAGACTAAAGTGGTGAGAAATTGTCCAAGGCCATTGACACTTACGGATATTAGGAGTTTATTAGGCCTAGATGGGTATTATAGAAGGTTTGTTCAAGGGTTCTATTCCATTTCATCCCCATTAACCAAGTTGACCTAAGAGAAATGAAGTTTGTGTGGAAAAATGAGTATGGGAAACAATTCCAAACTTTCAAGGATAAGTTGACTTCAACTCCAATCCAAACATTATCGGAGAATGCATACTTTTTTCCTATATGATCTAACCATGTAGGGATTGGAGCTCCTATTCATCCTTCTCCTCGTAGCTAGAAACATTATCGGAGTGTACTGATGGGTTTATTATATATTGCGATGCCTCAAGAATTGGTTTGGGTTGTCTATTGATGCAAAATGGTAAGGTGATTTCTTATGCTTCAAGGCAACTAAAGGTATATGAGAATAACTATCTGACATATAATCTTGATCTACTGACTGTGGTGTTTGCATTGAAGATTTAACATCATTATTTGTACAGGGTCCATTTTGATTTGTTCACTAACCATAAGAGTCTCTAACATGTGTTTACACAAAGAGATCTCAATTTTAGACATAAGAAATGGTTGAAACTTCTCAAAAATTATACTATGAGTGTAAAGTATCACTGGAGAAAGACTAAGGTCGTGGCCCATGCACTTAGTAGAATATCTATGGGAAGTGTGTCACAACTTAAAGATGATGGGAATAAGGAACTAGCAAAGGAAGTTCATAGGTTGGCTAGATTTGGGGTAAAGTTGAGTGAGGCAGAGAATAGTGGTATCATGGTGGTGAATAGTTCCAAATCATCATTGATTGATGATGTCAAGTCTAAACAAGATCTTGATCCCTCTTTGATTTAAATGAAGGCCTTGGTGAAGGAAGGAAAGATAAAGGTCTTCCCACAGAGGGAGATGAGATGCTTCATTATCTAGGGACGTTGGGCCCCTATTCCCTCATAGTTAAAAAAATTTTGAGTTTTATTTTAAGTCAAGAAATTTAATTAAGACTTATTCCAACACCTTTATATATGCAAATCCTCAAAAATTACCCTATTTTAGACCTAAATCTCTCTCTAAACACTCTCAAATCCTCCTAAACTTCTCTCTAAAATCCTTCATCAAGTTCTCTCAAATTCCTTGGGGATCAAGTTTCCTCCATTGAAGACAAGCTTCCTAAAGGGTTTCTCAAAGTTCTTCATGTTTCCTTCTTCAAGTTTCAAGGATCAAAATGTATGTGGGTTTCTTCATTCATGGGTTCTTCCACCCATGGGTCCCAAAACCTAATTCATTAAATCCTTTAAGTTTGAATGTTGTTTCTTATGGGTTATTTCTAATTACCCTATTAAGCATGAGTTATGTCAATATTATTCATCTATTGCATGAAATTGAATAAGTGGATTTCAAGGGTTTTCTATTATGACGTTATTTTATGATTATCAAAGCTACAAAAGTTATTATACCGTGAGTTGTTATGAAATTGATGATTTTATAAGATAAATTGTGTGATTCTATGTCTAAAGTTCAAGATGATATGTATGATTGAGGTGGATTATCTAAGAATGATTTAAATTGATGATTTTCATTACATTGATTCATAGTTTTCTTGAGTTACATGATTTAAAGTTTGCATGCATGAAATCCACTCAATTATCATATCAAAGTTTACAAAGGGAGTGTGATCTCAAACAATGAGGGTTCAATTACAATTTATGAAAGTTAAAGTTATAATGTTTAAATCTCTCTTATGAAAGTTAAAGTTAAAGATGTTAAAAGTACAATTCTCACTAAAAGATAGATCCTTGTGTTAAGGGGCAAGCCCTACATGTTGGATCTCAAGTTAAGATGAGCTACTCTTTATATATGATGATGATGAAGCTACACTTTCAAGTGTTTAAATGTCTATGATTATGCATATGTTTTTTAATATATTCCATGGAAATGACTTAGCACCAAATGGGGCATTTCTCCTTAAATGTACACCAATATAGGAGCCCTTGTAAGCAAAGTTAGGCTAGTAGATCCACATAAGCCATTTTGTTTATTCAAGATCCAATTGCGAAGTTATCAAAGTTATGGAACTCTACCTTGGCAAGTAGATTCCCCTTCTTCCAATGGATGGAGATTCATTGGCCTTTTCACAATGGAAGGAGTTCATTGGATTCCAAGTAGTATCTCTCTTGGTCTTAAATGTGTCAATTATAGTCTCCTCTTACAAGTATGATGTATAAAAGTTATGTTTCATGCAATTTTTCATTAAATCATACTAATAGATGTCATACTGAGCTTACATTCTATTGTATATGATTATGCATCTTGTTTATGAAGCTTATTATCTATCATTGCATTGCACCTCACATATTTGTTCATTCAAAGTATCAATGCATACTTTTTTCCTATATGATCTAACCATGTAGGGATTGGAGCTCCTATTCATCCTTCTCCTCGTAGCTAGCTTAGATTCGAGAAGATCATTAAGTGGTGAGT
This sequence comes from Solanum virginianum, assembly GCA_000787875.1. Classification (NCBI taxonomy): domain Eukaryota; kingdom Viridiplantae; phylum Streptophyta; class Magnoliopsida; order Solanales; family Solanaceae; genus Solanum; species Solanum virginianum. The sequence continues at coordinate 53,787 of DF357566.1, forward strand.
CCTCCATTCCGGGGGATAATATCCGACTTCTATCTTGCTTATGTTGAGGCTTTATTTCACTTTACTTTCTAGTTTGAGGGTGAGCCCGAGACTTATCTTGGCCCCTTTCCTATTTATTTTTTAGAGGTGTTGTTAGATACCATACTATGCTATGTTATGTACCTATGATGACATATTGAGTTTTTATAGAGATGTTGAGTTTTTATAGAGACTTATCCTTTAGTCCTTATCCCCTATGTGATGCTATTTGATGTTGTTGATATTGATGAGATGGAATTGATCTTCCTATGTCCCTAATTCCCCATAGCTTAAGTCATACTTACCCTCCCCTTAGCTATTTCTTGTTATGTGATTCATGCAAATTCCTTTCTCTTATCTATCCCCATAGCATAAGTCAAAATCCTTGATTCACTTAGACTTATTTGTTGATGCTTGTTTTATATTTCACAACAAAGTATGTGCAAATGATATGCTAAGAGGTTTGTATGGTTTGCCTTCGAGTTTTCTATTCGCCGTGTTGCACCTAGGATATAGGCTCAGGTCATGACAGTAGGTCCCCTCCTCTTGTCTTCAAGAACAAAGTTTTATCAATTTTGCCTCTTTGAAGCTATTTTCCAACAAGAACTTGGACAACCTCTTACATGCTCTTGGTGCTTGTTTCAAACCATAAAATACTTTGTCTAACTTGAGCACATGATGTCACGACCCAAGCCTAGGGCCTAGACATGATACGATGAATGGGGAACCCAAAGGGACCCCGATCAAGCCTCTTAACATATCATTATACATCCTTGGTCGTATAAGCAATAAAATAATAATAAAAGATAGTAAAAAGGTAACACAAGGCTAAGGGATATCTTTCATATCATAAAACATCAAAAGAGTCAAAGGGAGTCAAAGCTGATAGCATCATTACATACTTGTCCAACAATACCTAAACATAGAACTTAACAGGGGCCAAGAGAAGCAACCGGGCTCACCCTCATAATAAAGACAATAGATAATCCAAATATAGATGATATAGTCTAAACACAAGCATGAAAGAAGATAGATATTGTCCCCAGATATGAGGACTCACGAAAAGCTAACTTGAACAATCCGTCTAGCCACGTGGAGGAGAATCAATAGGAGCTCTGGTTCCTACATAGTGATATCATGTAGGCATAGAGTATGCATTAGTACATTTCAATGTACTAAGTATGTAAGATGCAATGCAACAAGAGATAGGCAACATAGTCAAAGGGCATAATGATAAGAAATAGATGGCATTATAACAATATGGCATGTATGATCAATGCTTAAGTAAATCATGCTTTGCAAATTAAAGTTAAAGATGTTAAAAGTACAATTCTCACTAAAAGATAGATCCTTGTGTTAAGGGGCAAGCCCTACATGTTGGATCTCAAGTTAAGATGAGCTACTCTTTATATATAAATCTTACATAGAACATAATATATAAGTATGGGAAGAAACCTCAAACGACATAAAATAAGATCAAGTGAGCTACAATTTGGAATTCGATGTCTACCCTACACCGAAAGAAAAGGGAAAGTTACTTGCCAAGGTGAACCTCCTAATGCCTAAGTGGATCCACTAAGCCTTATGTGAACCGGGTACTCGCCTCTAGTTCTTGGACTGAAGTACTCGCCTCAAGCCCAGACTCGAGTACTCGCATCAAGCCCTAATATTTAGGGTACTTGCCTCTTAGAGATTTGGGGACTCGCCTCTAATCCCTTCACCTACACGTAGTTCTAGGACTTGGTACTCGCCTCTAGTCCACTCGGTGCTAAGTCTAATCCTACAGAATATATAAGATAATCATACTTTAATAATTTGCAATAAACATAGAGACATGGCACGAGTAGCTCTTAACATCATTGACCTCAAATGGTGAGCCCAACTTCAAAACATAAGAATAAATCATCATCAAACATTACCCTTGCATTAACATAATATGGCTCACATGAGGTATAACGTTGAAAATAGGGCTTAACTTCAAACTTGCATAATCATAGATATTTTCATGAATTCATAACATACTTGATAGCCCATATTCATCATAAAGTCACTTGACTTACAAAATATGTAAATAACTTGAGAATTCTTGACTTGATATTATATCAAACACTTGGTGGGCACATATAAGGACATGTTCAAATCATGCAAAATACAAAAGTATAGATCATGAAATAGTGAAATCAATGCATCTTAAAATCATGTAAATCAGCCCACCAACATCATGGAAAAATTCCATCACGGGTAACTTGTAAATCATATCAAAACTTCACAATAGTTCTTAGATTTCATAGTTTGAATCATATATAGTCTCAAAAGACAAAGATTAACTCATAGTATAAGCTTAAAATAGATATTTATGCATAATCAACAATATTTGATGAAGCCCCAACATATTTCATGCTCATATTTCATAATAATATATACCCATAAGAAATACATCTTGAAATCATGCAATTTTTGTAAAAAAGAAGATTGGGCATCATGGGTGAAAGGAACCCATGAATGAAACCCACATACATTAGACCTTGAATTTCTTGAAATTAAATTCTTTATGGATAGGGTTTAGGTCTTCAGGAAATGTTAAGATAGCATAGTTATCCCCAAAATACCAATAGTAATAACTAAAGTTACGAAATGCCATTAATAAAAAGGAATTCGGCAAAAACCCATAATACCCCTGCACAGACGATTTCTATGAAAACGGGCATAATTTCTTCATCTAAACTCTAAATAAGGTAAAACAAAGTGTGTTGGAAAGCTAATTCAAAGAGATTTAATTTGGAAGGTTTTGGGCCACCCAGTTCTTTGTGGTCTAAGAGATATGCCCCTTTAAAATTGATCCTCCTACTGGTACTTATGCAAAACTTAGCCAACAGAAATTCCTTTGAAATTGGCTTGATGTAGGGGACCTACTATGGTCTTTAATGACATGAATAAGCTTGATTAGATTTGAATGAGAGCTTGAAGCATGAATTAATTTTTTAAGATACGGAATGAGTTTGAGACACTTGAATTTGGATGAAATCTTTGGCTAAATATTAGAGAGAGTTTTGAGTAATGTCTTGAATGATATGGGATTGAAAATGACTAAGTATAGGTGTTTTTATGCATAGGAAGGCTTAGGCCTTGGATCAAAACAAGAAAGATTGGGCAAAATTAACAGAGAGGCGCACCCCTAGCACGTCGCACTTGGGGTGCGAAATCCTCTCTGGAAATCGCCACTTTGTATTTTTGAATTTTATATGATTGCTCTAAAATCAAGGTTAGACCTATTTCCACTCCATGTACCCAAGACCTCAAGGCCTTGGACCGAAACAAGAAAACTGAGCAATTTTTACACAGGGGCGCGACCTAGTCGCGTCGCACTAGGGACGCGAACCCTCATTTGAATTTCATTTTTTTGGAATTTCAAAATTTGATACTGTTGTGATAAAATTGGGATTAGACCTATTTCCCACTCAATATTTTCCCCTAAATAATAATATGAAGTAGGATGTTCGATTTCAAGCTTGAATTTTGAGATATATGAAAATTATGATTTTCGACGCTTTCGAGGCATATTTTTGGGCACCTTTTTGGGATCGTTTCACATGATTAGGCTGATCAACATCTTCAAACCTTAGAGGTTGTTTGATATAAACCTTTTTCTTCATGTAACCATTCAGGAAAGCAATTTTAATATCCATCCATTTGATACAGCATGAAACCCATGAATGATGCAAATGCAATGAGTTTTCTTATTGCTTCCATCCTTGCCACAGGTGCAAAGGTCTCATCATAATCAATGACTTTTTCCTGATTATACCCTTAAATCACAAATCTAGACCTTTTTTTTATACCATATTTTTCAAGCTTAGTTTTAAAGATCCACCTAAGCGTTGTTTTTATACCATATTTATCAAGTGTTGTACTATTCTCTACTATTCTATAGTGTTCTCTATAAAAAATAATCTAAAAAACCTATTTATAGTATTTAAAATATAAAATAAAATAAAATAGGAGAACTGGGTTGGCAGGCTCTACAGGCCATATAAAGTTTTACGACCTGTAGTCAGGGCTTCGTGGAATTCTTTAGCATTTCTGAGGATGACTTTATGAGACCCATATATGCGTCGTATAAAAGCTTATGGCCTGTAAGGGGTTTTTTCTGATGACTTTTTAGGACTCCCCACTTTTTGATCCTTAGGGCATGAAACCAAGTCTACGACTCATAGAAACATCTACGTCTCATCTGCATATTCGTAGACTCAACTTTAGAAAATCACCTTTCACTAGATTTTTGTACGAAACCAACTCTACCACCTGTGGAGTTTTCTACACCCCATAAAGGGTCTCGTATATCAACAATTTCTACAACTTTTGTACACTTAGCCCAAAAATCGTGCCAACCCTGTAATCCTACAAAATAAACATAAAAACACATCAAATATACTAACAACGCTATGAGAACACACAAAATTCCAAGTTTTAAGCATCAAAAGTGTTGTATTTTGACAGTACATCAAAAACTTGCATCAAAGATAGAACATAACTTCTTTGCATCATACTTATATGGACGAAGACCATAACTAACATATAAGACCAAGTGAGCTCCTACTTGGAATTCAATGAACTCCTTCCATTGGTAAAAGACAAATAAACTCCTTTCATTGGGAGTGGGAGAATCTACTTGCCAAGATAGAACTCCATAAACTTCATAATTGCATCTTTTATGAAACATATGGCTCATGTGGATCCACTAACCTAGCTTAGCCTACAAGGGCTCCTATGGTGGTACATAGTTAAAGAGATAAAGGGTGGCTTTTAGGGTTCCCTTACCGAACCCCACCATAATGCCCCATTCGATGCTAAGTTATTCCCATGATATATATTTCAAAACATATACATAATTGTAATCATTCATAAACTTAAAGGCATAGCTTCATCATCAACTTATATAAAGAGTGGCTCATCTTAACCTAGATCCAACATGTAGGACTTGTTCTTATCATAATGGATCTATTTTTTTTAATAAGAATTGTATTTTTACCATCTTTAACTTTAACTTTCATAAGAGGGATTCAAAACATCATTACTTTAACTTTCATATCTTGTAATTAGACCATCATCTTTGGAGATCATGCTCCCTTAGAAATATAGATATAATTATTGGGTGGGTTAACGCATGTAAACTTTGAATCATGTTACTTAAAAAGACTATGCATCAATATAATGAAATTCATCAACTTGAATCATTCTTAGACAACTAACCTCAGTCATACATACCATCGTTCAAGGTTAGACATAGAATCATGAATTTATCTCATAAAATCACCAATTTATAATAACTCATGGTATCATAACTTTCATAACTTTGATAATCATAAAATAACTTCATAATAAGAAAACCTTTGAAATCAACTGATGCAATTTTATGTAATAAATGAGGAACCTTGACATAACTCACGCTTAATAGGATAATTAGAAAGAACCTATAAGAAATCAACATTGAAACTTGAAGGATTTTGTTTTGTGACTCCATGGATAGAAAAACCCATGAATGAAGAAACCCACATACCTTTTAAACCTTGAAACTTAAAGATGAAAGTAAGTTATGATGATGATAATGATGATGATAAGGCTAACCTAAGATCCTAATGTTTATGTAAATGATGATAAGATGTAGAGCATACCCACACTTTATGCAAAACTATGTATATGAATTATTTCTATGATATGATATATTTTCATGAGATTGTGATACCTATGTTACAAACTACAAAAGTATGATTTTGATAAATTATGAATTATGATGATGTCTATGATATTGCATGATATGTATTCTATGAGTTATGACTTAGCACCGAATGATCTTAAGTGAGGGACTATCTCCAAGGGTCCTTATTAAATCCTCAAGTCTCATTACTACATGCCACCATAGGCTTATGGTTATGTGTCTATAAGACTAGCTAATGAATCAATATAGCATTATAATATGACACTCACTATGCTAGCATTAAGCCTAAAGGGTGGGGTCTTTATGTATGTCTGTGACACTCATCGTGCAAGGGTAGACCCTAAAGGGTGGGGTTGAGTCTACCTTGGCAAAGTAGACTCCCTTTTTGCTCGGTATGGAAGGAATATTGAGATTTCATGTAATAGTCTGCATAGTCTTAGTGTTGGTTATAGTCTTACTCCTACATATGTATGCTAGCTTATGAAAGGTTTTATAATGGTTCCGTTCATGGTTTTGAACATGCATGAAATGCCTAGATACTTAGTACATTCCACATATTAATGCATACTCTTTGCCTACATGATCTAAACATGTAAGAATAAGCAACAACAAGACTATTCATCTATTTCGTGGCTAGAATTGGACCTCATATCAAAGATTGTTGGTTTCTTATTCTTCGGGGACAAGCCTTGCTCATGCTATGTTTTTTTGTTATTTTGATACTTTATGATTCATTTTATATTCTATCTTGAGGGTGAGCTAATAGCATGTTCTAGACCCTGCCAAGATCTATGATGTAGAGGTATGATTTGAACTTATAATATTACAAATCCCCTTAAAAGGAAACTATAGCTTGTTTGTATAAGACTATGTTCTTCTTACTTACTCTCTTATGAATATCTTATTGTAACTTATGTATGCTTATGATGTGAACAAGAGGTTTGGATGAGGTGCCTTTGGGTATCGCATTCACCGTGTCACAATTTGGTCCTAGGTTCGGGCTGTGATCATATATCACAACCTCTCAATCCTAGAACTTCTCAACAAAATAGTATGGTGGAGAGAAAGAATAGAATCTTAGTGGATATTTTTAAAACTATATTGATAGACTTTGGTCTTCCAAAGAATTTATAGGCAGAGGCTGTGAATACTGCATGTTATGTGACTAAAAGGTGCTTAGTTAGATATATTCTCCATAAAACTCCTTATGAGTTTCTAAATAATTGAAAGCCTAAGGTGAACTATTTGAGGGCTTTTAGGTGCAAGTGTTTTATTCTCAACAATGGCAAAGATGGTCTAGAAAGTTTGATGCAAGAAATGATGAAGGTGTGTTTGTTGGTTACTCATCCTTTAGCAAAGCATATAGGGTCTACAACAAGAGAACAAAGTGTATTGAAGAAAGTGCTCATGTGATCTTTGATGAATCGAGTGAACTTCAATGATTGAAGGATCAAAATGAAGCTAAACTTGAAGAGCTACTTCAGTTTCATAGAGATGGAATCAATGTAGAACTAGTTGTTGATCATAAAAATTAGGATAACAATGATCTTGATCACATAGTGAAATTTGTCTCTTGCCAGGATCAAATGGTTTGGTAAACTTAACTTGTTGTTATGTATGCTACATACTGGAAAAGAATTTGATGATCTGGTAATACCAAGTTAGGGAATCATGGGGAACACAATGCCCTAGTTACTCTTCATGTTGATCTCACACTTGTCTTCGTCTAGGATTACTATTCATAGTTTTTACAAAAAAAAACCCCCTTTGGGGAGATAAGTAGGTTAATCCACCCAACTTGCTTTAAATTCTCCTAAGTCTACCATATTTCATATGGGATTGACCCTAACCTCGATTAGGTTATAGATCTTGAAAATGACCGGTTTAGCCTTCAAAAAAAATGTGTAGCTTAGACGACATCAATTTTCATTAAAACATTCTCATGCATGGCATATTGAGCTTATATTCTATTATATATGATTATATATCTTGTTTATGAAGCTTATTATCTTTTGTTTCATTGCATCCCACATATTAGCCAAAGTACTAGAACATACTGTTTGCCTATATGATCTAACTATTAGGGATCAGATCTCTTATTCATCCTCCTCTATGTGGCTAGCTTGGTTTATGAAGAACATTGAGTGGTGAGTTCTCTATTTTGGAGATAATATTCGATTTCTTTCTTGTTTATGATGAGACACTATAAATTTACTTTCTATATTGAGGCTGAGCCCGGGACATGTCTTGGCCCCTGTCCTGCTCATGCTTTAGAAGTGTTGTTGGATACTTATACTATGGACCTATATGAGATATTGAGCTTTTATGGAGACTTATCCTTTAGTCCTTTTCCCTTATGTGATTCCATTTGATGTTGTTGATGTTGATGGAATGGAGTTGATCTTCATAAGTCCTTTTACTTCCCTATGGCTTGATTCATACTTACCATCTCTTTAGTCTTGCTTTCTGTGTGATCATATAAATCTCATTCTCCTATCTATCCCCATAGCGTGAGTCCAAAGTCCCGATCCCCTTAGACTTATTTATTGATCCTTTTTTTATATTTCACAACCAAGGGTGTACATAAAATATGCTAAGAGACTTGTTTCAATTACCTTTGAGTTTTTTATTTGTCATGTCATACCTAGGTCCTAGGCTCAGGCCGTGACAATAATCTTTAAAAAAATGCCCTTGTTTCCCACATTTGTTACATAGATCAATTACATTCGCCAACTTTCTTGAGTTTCCTTTCTTCATGAACTTTCCATGCTTTCTTTCTACCTTTTTTAACCTTCTAGTCAAGTAGGCCATGTCTTCATCTTGTTCACTGTTATCAATAGGAGTAACCTTGAGAGCTAGAGACTTGTTTTTCTTCATATCCTTCTTAGAAAAGTTTTGTCGCTTATCGAACTCATGAGTTTGATGATTGCCAATCAACTCATCCATAGTGAGGGTTTTCAGGTCATTTGCTTAAGTGATAGCATCCATCTTGCTTTCCTAATATTTGAGAAGTACTTTTGATACTTTCCTCACTTATTTATTTGGGTGAATAGGTTCCCCCAAACACCTTAGTTCAAATGTGATAGAGGTGAACCTGGTTGCAACTCATGAATAGACTCTCTCTCCCTTAATAGTGAAATTTTCATATTAAATGGTCAATATATCCACTTTTGACTCCTTTCACTTTAGTAGTACCTTCATGAGCAATTCTTAAATAGTCTCAGATCTCTTTTACTGATTCACAAATAGAAATACAATTATATTTATCAATACCTATCCCACAAACAAGTAGCTTCTTATCCATATAGTTCTTCTCCACCTTCTTCTTATCAGCTTTACTGTATTCCCTTTCTATCCTGGGAAAAAGTATGGTAACATCACATTCCTCCACTTCATTCATAGGAACATGTAGTCCATTTAATACAATGTCCCATAACTCACTATCTTTATCCATGATATTATCATGCATTCTAGTCTTCCACCATCCATAAAACTGGCCATTGAATCTAAGAGGTCGAGTTGTTAATTGTTCGTCTTCCAAATTAGTAGGAGCAGCTAATACTATAGGATCTCCTCTAGGTTTTAACATTATAAAGAGTCTTGCTATGATACAAATTGATGTTCTTATTCTCTCATAAATTAACAATTGACCTGGTCCCTTACTAGTAAGAACATAATAATAGGAGCAAGTAAAAAACATAAATTTTTTATGTGAATATCCCCTTGCTCAAGGGAGGAAAAAAATCATAACTTGTCTCATAAAATTTTAGTAAGATTCCACTATTGTGAATGAGTACCAGTGATTATACACTAATGAAATCCTAAGGATTAACCTCTTAGTATCTTCCCCTTTATAATGATAACCTAGAATCTTCACTCACTAAGCAACACGTTTATTGCCCACTAACCCATCCCCCTTCGATCAGTCTAGACTTCAAAATCTATTAGCTAACTCTAGCAATGGATTGCACAAAGAGGAAAAGATTCAAGATGAACATCAAGTTCCTTTATAGATCAGGACTTGGTTTATATGAAATGACCAAAGAAAAAACTAAAAACAAGATAAAATGATAACAATCTTAAGAACCATTGTTGTTCTTCGTTGATAATTCTTGGGAGTCTTTTAGAGCCTTTATGATTGTGATAAAGTTGATGTGTAAAAGGTTATTGTGCCCAAAGTTGATAGTATATAATAATGATGATTAACTTTTTTTTAAGCGATTCTTTTGTCCAAGAGGCCTGCCACAATGCTAAACCTCAAGCATTCACAAAAGTGGTTACTGGAAATACATTATTTATAACAGTCACATTCAGTTACACATAATTAGTTCTAATATGGGATCAGGTCCCATGCCAGATCTTAGAGATTGTCAAATCATCAAAACTTCAAATTAACATATGTCTCCAATTTGTAAACACATACTAAAAGTTCTTAATCTTGCTTATATATTCATGACCTGTAGGGGATTTTAGGTGTCCATGTACTGTATCAACGTGGTACACAATCCAACTACTCACATAATCATTCATTCATAGGCTTAGATGAACTCAAGTCACTCATCATAAGAATAATAAGTGTATTATTTCCATACCCATATACCTTAATATGCTAGCCTTTCTAGACATCTTTTGGGATAACCCATTAAATATAGAATAATCACAAGTTCATAATTTATAACATCAGTCAAATAGATAGTTCAGTAGTTCGAATGCTTGTTCATACAAATAATTATTTAGTCAAAAATCAATAACCCCATGCTGGCCTTTTCTTTTTCTTTTTGTCCCTTTTCTTCCTCCCCCCCTTTCTTCCCCACGTGGTCAATTGACCAGTATTTTCTCACCTTTTTCCCCTTTTTTCTTATTTACTTTTTTTGCCTTTTTCTTTCTTTTTATTTTTGCCCTTTTTGTGGTACTTACGTGCATAATGTTTTTTCTCTTTTTCTTTTTGGACAACACCCTATAAGTAGAGGTATGCTTTTTCATATTTTTCAATCAAAACTGAAATCCAACCCCAGGTGTCTTTGTGGAGGTATGACTTTTTTCACTTCTTTGTTTGTTCATCTCTTTTTTCTTATAGGCCAAAAGGGAGAAATATTTACGTTTTGCTGATTATATAACACACGAATTTGAATTTGAGATGTGAAGAGATGTAACAACCCCAAAAAGTGTTCGAAAATATGCCTCGAAAGTATCCGAAATCGTAATTTTTATATATCTCAAATCCATGCACGATAAGAAAATCCAACTTCATATTCTTGTTTAGGGGGTCATTTTTAGTGGAAAATGGGTCTAACCCCGATTTAAGACTAAACGATTAGCAATTTCATTTTTCATACTTTCCTATTTCTATAATCGATCAGCGATGGTACCGCGAAGCGTAGCCGTCGTGGACTTGTGTAAATCTTGCCTTCACGATAGGTCAGTGTTGCGGACCAAACTTGGATCTATGTATTTTGCTGCCAGTAATTTTTATCTCGGTCCAAGACTTTTGGATCTTGGGCCTAAGTGTTCTCAAACGTGAAAATACCTATACTTAGTTATTTTTCACCCTCATATCATTCTAAACATTTCTCAATACTCATTCAAACACTTAGACAAATATTGTACTCCTAAACTCAAGTCTCAAAACCCCTTCTGGATCTTAAGGATTACACTCAAACTTCAAATCTTCATCTCCAATCTTCATCAAGTTCATCTCCAAAGCTAAGGTATGTGGTTTCTTTCATGGGTTCCTTTCACCCATGATACCCAAGCTTTTTTTTACTTAAAATTACATGATTTAAAGATGATTTACACATGGGTCTTATTTATTATGAAAATCACTGCACACTATGTTTTTTGGACTATGAATCTTTGACTTATTTAAGAATTGATGATGGGTTTTGATGTACCCACATGGGTCTTATTTATTATGAAAATCACTGCACACTATGTTGGGGTTTATGAAATTGTGACTGCTTTACTATGTTTTGGGCTATGAATCTTTGATCTATCTTAAGATTTGATTATGGATTTTGATGTATATTACTTGAGGGTGTTACCAAGTATCTATTGATGGTTTTACATTAGATTTTCTAGCATGATAACACTCATGAATTGCATGGTTTTATACTAGAACTACATACCCTCTAAGTATTTGATAAAATGTCCGGTTATGGGTTCTTGAGGAATTGAAGGTCCAATGCATATCTTACGAGTTGAATGACTATATGATGATGAAATAATGATGAGCTGATGAGATGATGATGAGATGAATGTATGCATAAGGTATTCTCTATATAATGTTGGAATGTGACCATGCCCTACTCGGGAGTGGGCGCCGGGTAACCTTATCAAGGGGTTCGTACCTTGATAACCTATCAGGGGTTTATACTCTGGCACCACGGGTGGTAGGGTATGACTATCCATCAACCTTGTTGGAGGTTTTTACCCATCAACTTATCGGGGGATTTGGACTCTGGAACCATGGGTAGTATGGTGCGACGATCCACCAACCTATCAGGAGTTTGTACTCCGGCACCACGGGTGGTAGGGTGCAATGATCCACCAACCTACTAATGTAGTTTGTACCTCAATCACTAAGGGGGTAGGGTGTGATGATCCACCAATAGTCTAATGGTCTCTTCTTACACATATGTTATGTCCTATGTAAGCATGTTTTACTTAAGCATTAATCATACATGCGATATTGTTACTATGCTAGCTATTGTTATTCTCTATGTATTTGACTATGATGCCTATCTCTTGTTGCATTGTTTCCTACATACTTAGTACATTCAAATGTAAATCTCTTTGCATTTTGACTATGGTGGTTATCTCTTGTTGCATTGCATCCTACATACTTAGTATATTCAAACGTACTAATGCATACTCGATGTCTACATGATGTCACCATGTAGGAACCGGAGCACCGCTTGATCATCCTCCTCCTCCACGTGGTTTGTTAAATTGTCCTACAAGCTTGTCGATGAGTTCTCCATTTTGGGGCATTGCTTATGATATCTTGCTATGTATTAAGATTATTTTTCTTTGGTTATGTATTGACTATGTGGGTAAGCCTGGTTGCTTGTTT
>DF357566.1:69588-85713 GCA_000787875.1 Solanum virginianum
TAAGGCAAATGTGGTGGCGGATGCCTTGAGTAGGGTGTCTATGGGTAGCCTAGCTCATGTTAATGGTGGTGATAAGGAGATGGCTAGGGAAGTGCATCGGTTGGCTAGATTGGGGGTTAGGTTAGAGGATGTTGGTGATGGTGATGTTGTTGTTGTGGATGGTTCTAGGTCTTCTTTGGTTGATGAGGTGATGGCAAACAACATCTTGATCCCTCCTTGTTAGAATTGAAAGCCTTAGCGAAGGAAGGCAGGGTGGAGGTTTTCTCCCAAGAGGGAGATGGTGCCCTTAGGAACCAAGGTAGGTTGTATGTACCGTGTGTTGATGGCTTGGTAGAAAAGATCCTTGATGAGGCCCATAATTCTTCTTATTCTATCCACCCTGGTTCCACCAAAATATATAGAGATTTGAGAAAGGTGTATTGGTGGGGAGGCATGAAAAAGGACATTGCCAAATTCCTTTATGGTTGTCATAGTTGTCAACAAATCAAAGCCGAGCAACAAAGGGCGGGTGGCCTAACCCAAGACATAGAGATTCCTACTTAGAAGTGAGAGGCGATTAATATGGATTTTGTGGTTGGGCTGCCCAAGACTAGAAAAGGTTTTGTTTCTATTTGTGTTGTGGTTGATAGGATGACAAAATCAGCTCACTTCCTACCGGTTAAGACCAGATATGGGGTTGAAGATTATGCAAGGTTATACATCCATGACCTGGTGAGGTTGCATGGGATTCCTTTGTCCATTATATCGGATCATGATGCTCAATTTACCTCACATTTTTGGAAGTCCTTCCAAAGGGGTCTTGGTACTAGAGTTAAGCTTTTTACCACCCTCAAACGAATGGCCAAGCCGAAAGGACCATCCATACTCTTGAGGATATTCTTAGAGCATGTGTGTTGGAGCTTAAAGGTAGTTGGTACAATCATCTTTCGTTCATTGAGTTTGCCTACAATAATAGCTACCATTCTAGCATCGGTATGGCTCCTTTTGAGGCTCTTTATGGTAGGCGTTGTAGATCACCGGTGGGGTGGTTTGAGATTAGTGAGGTGGCCTTGTTAGGACCAAATCTGGTTATGGATGCTCTTTAGAAGGTTAGGATGATTAGAGAAAGGTTGAAGATGGCCCAAAGCCATCAAAAGTCTTATGCCGATGTGAGGAGAAGGTAGCTTGAATTCAAAGTTAATGATTGGGTCTATTTGAAGGTATCACCGATAAAATGTGTGGCCCATTTTGGTAAGAAGGGAAAATTGATCCCATGATATGTGGGTCCTTATAGGGTGATGAGAAGGGTTGGTAAGGTAGCTTATGAGTTGGAATTGTCCAGGAAAATGGATTTGGTTCATCTGGTGTTTCATGTATCTATGTTGAGGAAACGCGTGGGTGATCCAAATACTATTATGCTTCTTGATGTTGTGGGTGTGGTTGAAGATAATTTGACATATGAAGAGGTTCTGGTTCAAATCATGGATAGGCAAGTGAAGAAGTTGAGAAACAAAGAGGTGGCTTCTATTAAGGTCCTTTGAAGGAATCAACAAGTTGAGAGTGCTACTTGGGAGGCCGAAGCGGAAACAAAGAGGTGACTTCTGTTAAGGTCCTTTGGAGGAATGAACAAATTGAGAGTACTACTTGAAAGGCCAAAGCGGACATGCAAAAGTGATATCCTTACCTTTTCCACTCCACTCAAGCCTAAGGTATTGATCCAAGTCCTTTATATGATCTCAAATCTTAAGTTCAGCCCTCATGTCACTATATATGTTCATGTTTAAATTGACAAGTTCATTATGATTTTACACATATGATGAGATTTTCGAAATGATGTTTAAGTGCATTGTTGCATCATTATGTGGGCTAAAATTATCATGTTTGTGTCTCTCATATACGTCTCTTTGACATTCGGGGATGATTGTTCCCAGGGGGAGATATTGTAATGACCCCAAAAAGTACCCGAAAATGTGCTTCAAAAGTGCCCGGAATCGTAATTTTCATATATCACAAAATTTGCGCGCGATATCGAAAATCCAACTTCATATTCTTATTCAAGGGATCATTTTGAGTAGAAAATAGGTCTAACCTTGATTTAAGAGCAAACGATTAGAAATTTTATTTTTCATAATTTCTGATTTCTAGAATCAATTTGTGATGGTACCGTGACGCGCAGCCGTCGTGGACCTGTGTAAATCTTGCCTTCATGACAGGTCCGCATTGCGAACCGAACGCGGACCTATATATTTTGCTACCAGTGATTTTTATCTCGATCCAAGGCTTTGGGGTCTTGGGCCTAAGTGTTCTCAAACGTGAAAATACCTATACTTAGTCATTCTTCACCCTCATATCACTCTAAATATTTCCCAATACTCATTCAAACACTTAGCCAAATATTGTACTTCTAAACTCAAGTCTCAAAACCCTTTCTGGATCTTAAGGATTGCACTCAAGCTTCAAGTCTCCATCTCCAATCTTCATCAAATTCATCTCCAAAGCTAAGGTATGTGGGTTTCTTTCATGGGTTCCTTTCGCCCATGATACCCAAGCTTCCTTTTACTTAAAATTACATGATTTAAAGATGATTTACACATGGGTCTTATTTATTATGAAAATCATTGCACACTATGTTAGGGTTTATGAAATTGTGACTGTTTTATTATGTTTTGGGCTATGAATCTTTGATATATCTTAAGATTTGATGATGAATTTTGATTTATATTGCTTGAGGGTGTTACCAAGTATTATGGTTGTCATAGTTGTCAACAAATCAAAGCCGAGCAACAAAGGGCGGGTGGCCTAACCCAAGACATAGAGATTCCTACTTAAAAGTGAGAGGTGATTAATATGGATTTTGTGGTTGGGCTGCCCAAACACTCATAAATTGCATGGTTTTACACTAGCACTACACACCCTCTAAGTGTTTGATAAAATGTCCGATTATGGATTCTTGAGGAATTGAAGGTCCAATGCATGTCTTATAAGTTGAATGACTATATGATGATGAAATAATGATGACATGAATGTATGTATATGGTATTCTCTATATAGTGTTGGAATGTGACTATCCCCTACTCGGGGTTGCATGCCGAGTAACCTTGTCAAGGGGTTCGTACCTTGATAACCTATCGGGGGGTTTGTACTCCGGCACCATGGGTGGTAGGGTGTGACTATCCATCAACCATGTTGGGGGTTTGTACTCCGGCACCACGGGTGGTAGGGTGCGATGATCCACCAATCTATTGACAGGGTTTGTACCTCAATCACCAAGGGTGGTAGGGTGTGGCGATCCACCAATAGTCTAATGGTCTCTTCTTACACATATGTTATGTCCTATGTAAGCATGTGTTACTAAAGCATTAATCATACATGCCATATTGTTACTATGCTAGCTATTGTTTATCACTATGCATTTTGACTATGGTGCCTATCTCTTGTTGCATTGCATCCTACATACTTAGTACATTCAAACATACTAACGCATACTCTATGCCTACATAATGTCACCATGTAGGAACCGAAGCACCGCTTGATCATCATCATCATCCTCCACGGGGCTAGTTGAATTGTCCTACAAGCTTATTGGTGAGTCCTCCATTTCGGGGACGTTGCTAATGAACTCTTGCTATGTATTAAGACTATCTTTCTTTGGTTATGTATTGGCTATGAGGGTGAGCCCGGTTGCTTGTCTTGGCCCCTGTTCTTATCTATGTAGTAGAGGTATTATTGGACACGATATGTATCTATGCTATGAGTTTTGACTCTCTTGTTTCTTGATGTTATGATATGAAAGTTTACCCTAAGTCCTATTTTCCCTTGTTTGTGCTTTCCTATTATTGTCGTTTTAATTGCTTCCGTGACCAAAAATGTGTAATGATATGCCATGAAGCTTGTTTGGGTTCCCTATTCGCTGGTCATGTCTACGCCCTAGGCTTGGGTCATGACAAGAGATGTGTTCAACGTCCCTGCATTGAGATCACGATTTGAGGCTTTACAATATTCCAAAATGTTTAAACATATGAGATCACCAATTCGAGGTTTTACAATATTCCAAATATTTAACACATGAGATTACCAATTCAAGGCTTTACAATGTTCCAAATGTTTAAACATACAAGATCACCAATTCAAGACTTTACAATATTCCAAATGTTTAAACATATGAGATCATAGTTCTAGGCTTTACAAGAATCCAAATGTTTAAACATACAGCATAAAGAAACCATCTTAAGATGCAAAGGGACAATTTTTGTCCATCTTAAGGCATAAAAATTTGGAGATCCTTTTAAAGATAAACCCATAAAAAGGGCCAGCTTAAAGTGCAAAGGGACAAATTTTGTCCACCTTAAGGCATGGAAATTTAGAGATCTTTTAAGGATAAGCCCCCATAAAGGCCAGCTTAAGATGCAAAGGGATCAATTTTATCCACTTTAAGACATGAAAATTTAGAGATTCTTTTAAGAATAATCTTGCAAAAAGCCAACTTAAGGTGCAAAGGGATAAATTTTGTCCACCTTAAGGCATGAAAATTTAGAGATCCTTTTAAATTTGTTGCAAACAAAGTGGCACACCTAGTGGGACCATCTCTACCTCTCATCTCAACTTTTCAAGCATTAAAGAATGTTAAAATGGCTTCCAAGAAGATCAACTCTCAATCACCTTTCTCTGAGGCTGCTAATTCCAAGTTCTCTATTGAAGTAAAGGAAATTCTTGGTGTTACTTTTGAAGTTTTGGAGTTGTTATAAGGAGCAAGGCCACCATGCTAGGACAAAAAAATACTTCAAGTGACATCCACATCAATTCTTGTTTTTGGATCTTCAACTCCAAAAGGAGCAAGCTCCTCCACAAATGCTTTAGATGGAGGAAGTAGTATTGCCGAAAGGAATGAAAGGGCTTTAGCTTCACTTGAGCTTCCTGGATCCAAGAACTAAACTGTAAAGAAAGAATTGCATGATGTGAGATCTTTGAAGATCGACTTGCACGAGAACTCATACTACTTTCTGGCATCATCTATGACCATGCAAGCAGTGGTAACTGATGCTTCATCTATGGAGGAACAACTAGCAAGCCTGACTAAAGCAATTGAAGACTTGACAAAGTGCATGCATGAACAAGATGCTAAACTTCTCAAGCTGACAAACATGATGGGTAACATGATTGAGAGAGGATCAAATCAAGCACCTATGAAGCTTCGTGGAATTCAAGACAAAGAAGAGTCTTGCATAAAGCAAACAAAGACCAAAGAGATTCGTCTCTCCATCGAAGGTTTGATTCCTATTGATCAATTGAAGGACTTAATCATAGAGACTATCAAAGATAAATCTGAATCCCCATCTAAATTTTTCTTTACATATACAAAGTGATACACACAAAGGATCGATAATTTGGAGATGCCTAATGGCTATTAACCTCCTAAGCTTCAAAAATTTGATGGCAAAGGAAATTCGAAACAACATATAATGCATTTTATTGAAACTTGTGATGATGCTGGAACATATAGTGATTATCTCGTCAAACAATTTGTTCAATCTCTTAAAGAAAATGCCTTTGATTGGTATACAAATCTAGACCTAGTTCTATAGATTACAAGGAACAGTTAGAGCAAGAGGTCCTCAATTATTTCTATAGCACAAGACATGTCATCAGTATGGTCGAACTTACAAAGGCTCGCCAACGTGAAGATGAGCTAGTTGTTGACTTTATCAATCGCTGGAGAAATTTGAGCCTTAACTGCAAAAATCGCCTTACTGAAACTTCTAGTATTGAAATGTGCATCCAAGGCATGAAATGGGATCTCCACTATATCTTGCAAGAATTAAAGTCTAATACATTTGAAGAGCTGGCAACTCGTGCGAATAAGATGGTATTAAGCATGACCATAAGAAGAGATCAACGGTCTCTTGTCTATGGGCCTCAGGAAGACGAAGATATAGAAGAACTCTAAAGTGGGGTTAATGATGCTACCTTTTATGCAAATTTTTAATTAGGGGTGCTATTTCATAACCTTTTTTTGTAATTTTATTCAAGAATATAATTTAAATAAATATAGCCGTTCTTCCGTTTTTAATTAGATATGTTAAAACAAAAAAATTAGATTATTTAAAAACTATACGAAAAAATTATAAATTACAGAATTTTTAAAATACTTATATAATTAAAAAATGAATTTTAAAATATTAATTAAAGTTGATATTATTTGACTCTTAAAAAAATTATGATAAATTTTTGTTATGTTTATTGAAATTTCCAAAATGTGTGGAATATTGATTGGTTGAAATTTCCAAATAGAAAATATAGCCTCTTGTGTAGTTTTGACCTCCATCTCAAGCTTACTTTTTGTGTGGATTCAGTGGTGAGCACCCAGCAACCAATATTGTCCAGACCCAGGTAAGAAACAATAATTTGCTTTGTCTGCATCTGTCTAGTTTCTCTTTCTCATTGTTTAGATTCAAGATGGGAATTTTCGCCTACAATTTCAATGTGGTATCCCCAAAATTTGTTCTCCCCAAAAACCACCTTTTTCGTCAGATTTTCCTCTTCCACAGGTTCGCATTAATCCTTCACGCAGGCGCACCATCACACTTCAAGTTGCTTACAACATGACACAAAACCCAGGTGACAATTTTTAGCAGAATTACAATGTGGTTTTCGAGTTTAACAAAATAGGATCTGCAGGAAATGTTCTAGTGTTTATAACAATCGAGAAATTTCCTTATTCGTTTATATATGTAAGTAGTTCATATGATTGACTGAAATAGGCGAAATGAGCCTTGTACATAATACAATGTAATCCCAAGTAATCTTTGAAGCCAACTATGTCACTTCTAGAAATGCATCTGGATTACTTGATATTTAGAATGGACGCACATCTGATACTGCTCCACTGACTGGTTGGTTGGCTGGATAACTTTTTTTCGAGAATAATTGGGGGTAATCATGTTTGTTTGTGTAATGACCTCAATTCTTAATTTACAATGTTAACATAGATTTGGGAAAAATTTTGTGGTTTTATTGAATTGCAAAAGCTGAATTTCAACTATATAGTAACAAAAAGAATAGAAACTGTTCAACTCCACTGGATAGTAGCACCTGCAGTAGGAACAGAATAATATCATGATAAGAAGAACCTGAGATAGAAGAGGGAGAAGAATGAGGAAGAAGATTGAAGAGAGAGAAGGTGAACGTGTGACTTCACCCGAAAGTTAGTTAACCCTGTAGCTAGGCTGTTGGTGGTTATATCCATTTCAGCAATGCGAAGCAATCCTGACCTTCGAATCTCATTTAACTGGAATTAAATCCTGGCACTCCATCTGTTATTTTATAATTGGCATTTATCAAAGTGTCGTTGAGCTCATAACAATCCTGCCTTGATCAAACAATCCTTGACCTCAAGGATGGGAATCAAAACCTGGGAATCTAGACTGCATATCAACATAATCTTCCCAAGTAGCCTCTTCAGGGGGAAGATTAGACCATTGAATGAGGACTTGACCCTTGAAGCATTGCTACCTTAACCATCTGGTGCCTCAAAATAGCCACAGGTTTCACAGTAAATTGGCCATCAGGAGTAGTGGCCGGCAACTCAGTTTGGACCATTACTTGAGATCCCACCTTTTTCTTAAGAAGTTAAACATGGAACACAGGATGAACACGTGAAGTAGGACGTAGAGTTGGTTTGTATGCAACTGGCCCAATCCTAGCCACAATTTCATAAGGGCCATGGTACTTAGATGTAAGCTTAAGATTCTTTCTCAAAGACAAGGAGGTCTGCCTGTGTGGTTGTAGCTTCAAAAGCACCTGATCACCAACAGCAAATGACCTTTCAGTTCTGTACTGGTCAGTAGACCATTTAGTCCTATGCTGAGCTTGTAACAAGTTATCCTTCAAGAGTTGCTGAAATTGTTGTCTTTGTATTAACCAATCACCTGCTGCAGGTACTATATAATCAAGCATAGGACCCATGGAGATGTGAGGTGGGGAGTAGCCAAAGAGAGCCTCAAATGGTGTGCATTTCAAGGCAGAATGGTGGTTGGTATTATACCACTATTCAGCTAGGCGCAAACCACTGTCTCCACAGTGTTGGCCTATGATAATTCATGCACCTCAAATACGTTACAAATACACTATTAACCCTTTCCGTTTGTGTTACGACCCGAAATCTCGAGTCATGATGGCACCTACCATAACCTATCGATAGGTAATCTGGCAGAATCTAGCATACACAAGACAATACATGTAAATAAAAGCAAAAACTAAACTAAATATATACAAAAGATCCCTCCTAGAACCTAGAAGTCAACGGTACAGAGCTACTAAATACAAAGGAGTACAAGTCCCAAAAGTGGACAAAAAATATATACAAGATTAGGCTAGTCTCAAAATGCACAAAAAGATGGGCCACCAAGCTGAAGGAGACAAAAATGATCCAAAAACCCCGAGTGCTCACCCTGGTCTCCAATGTAAGTTGCAACGGGCTCGATCAATCAGTTCTAATAACTGGTGCTTGGACCTACATCATAAAAGTAGCTGCATAGTGTAGTATGAGTACCTGAACAACAGGTATCTAGTAGGCATCATAGGCCGACTGAGCTGGAAAGGTAAAAATAATATGAAAAAGAGGACTAAACCTAAATCAGACTCAAGCCAACTATCAAAGATAAGGAAAACGAACAGACAAACAAGTTGGGAGATTCTAGCTGAAATGTTACTCTATCAACATCCAATCGGGCCTCCGCAAGCTCGATTGGGACACAAAATGACTGTAACTATGAAAATAAAGGAAATGGAGAATTTGTCACACTGAAATCTGAGGAACCATAACCAATCCTGAACCACAAGTGCCTACGAATGAAAGGACTACGTATGATTTGGGTACCAAGGCCGGGACTGCCACTACTTGGACGCTTGTCTAATTAATGAGGGAGGTCGAGGCCAGGGCTGCCCAATACTCGGATGCTCGCTGAATGAAATAAGGGGGGTTGAGGCCGGGACTGCCAATACCCAAAAGCTCGCCTAGTTTAATAAGGGAGTTCGAGGCCGGGACTGTCCTATACCCGGATGCTCACCTAGGTGATATAAGAGGGGTTGGGGCCGGGGCTGTCCAATACCTGGAAGCTCACCTGATTTAACAAGGGAGGTTGAGGCTGGGATTGTCCAATACTCGGATGCTCGCCTAAGGCTAGCCGAAGGTGCCAAACATTCTCTTCTTCAATTTGTAAGGTGATAGCTAGCAAGGATTGCCCTCCTCAATCGACTGAGCCAATACAACCATTGAGTCATCAATTGAAATCGAAACCGAATCGAAACAGATCTCGCTTCACCAATGTAACTCAAGGATGCTAAACTTAGGGAATTATGGATGATAGGGTGTTTATTTGGGCAAGTTACTGCCTAGTTAAGACTCAATTACTAGACCCTAGTCTGCTACACCATTCTATGGGGATCTAAGCTGATTGAAATAACGTCAGGGCATCTAAAGCAGGTTTCTGTCATCCTGTACTAAGTCCAACATGCTTCACAACATCAACATACAGGAAAATGGTACCACTAACAATACTAACAGCTAACAGAGAAATTTACATGCTTTCAGTTACCCAGAAACCCCGGTGAAGACCTAAATCATGATTTCTAACACCTAAGGCATATAAATAAGCTACCCAACCCCGAATTCCAACTATTTCAACATAATTTCATACAAACCAGCTCAATCTTAAGAAAGGAAAATCATAACCTACCTATAGGCCGATCACGCACGCTCCAACTCACTCCATCAGAGCTTTCCCTTTCAGACGACCTCTGAACACTACCACACTATCAAAAACAGATTCACAATGTCATTACGGCCGTTTAGATACAAAATTCGCAACAAACGGGGAGGGACCAATTTCGGTCTAAACGGAAAAATGTGGAACCCACGCCGGAAATTCCAGAATTGACCCTATTTAGGTCCTAACTGGCTCCCGGGCTCATGCCCCAAAATGGGACACAATTCGGGGCTCAGAAATACCTCATGAGCAACAATTAAGAAAAACCCAATTTATAGCTAAGAAGACTAATTATGGCAGCATTGAATTACAAAAATATACCGCAAAGGGAGCCCCCACAGCTGAAATCAAGCACACCACGACGTTCCTTGCGGAAAACCCCACAATTTGGACCCAAGATTCACTGAAAACAGACTCCAAATGCTCAAGTTATCACACCTCAAAAATCACCCAAAAACAAATCCGAAAATGCCCAAATGCAGCAGCTAAAACTCGGAATTTACCTTGAATGGAGCACCCACGATTAATTCCGACCCTACCACTGCGCTCTCCTCGAAATTTTACGCGAAATGGACCTTTGAATCGCTTGATTTGAGCTCAAATTGAGGAAGACATCATCCTTCAAACTTTAGACAATGGACCGGGCATCACAAAAGTGACCCCCATGGTCGCTTAAGCTATCCCCCCTCCAAGGGGCAGGCTTCCCTAAAGCGAACCCCTAGTCGCAAGCATCGATGCCCGCTATAGCGAACCCAGGGGTCGCTAAAGCAATACCCCTCTTTAGGTGGCCATCGCTTGCTTAAGAGAAGCCAGGGTTGCTAAAGCGACGGCACCAGCTATTAGCTGGAATAGCTTATCTCCCTTTCTATGTGCTGCAAGTGCTCCTCTGTAGATTTGCTATAAATCAAAGTGTTTCGAAGTCTCAAGTATTGCTGAAAAATCTGGTTCATTAAAGCTTGGAAAGTGGCAGGTGCATTGGTTAAGCCAAATGGCATCACCTTGAATTCATAATGCCCCATGTGACTTCTAAAAGCATTTTGTGTACATCTTCTTCTGTCATCCTGATCTGGTGGTACCTTGCTCTCGGATCAATTTTAGAAAACACCCTAACACCATGCAATTCATCTAGCAAGTCATCTACAATGGGGATACAGTACTTGTCTTTAATTGTAATCTCATTCAAACCCTTGTAGTCTACACAGAATCTCCATTTGCCATCTTTTTTGTTTATCAAAAGTGCAGGTGATGAAAAGGTGATTATCTATGTTGGATAATTCCACTCTCCATCATTTCCTTGATCTGTTTTTCGATCTCCTCTTTCTGATAGGGATTATACCTGTAGGGTCTCAAACTCACAGGGACTGATCTTGGGGCCAGGCAGGAGGCAATGTTTTGGGAATCACAAACAACCCCTCATATTTCTCTAACAATCTCTGTAATGATTCAACAAGCTTCTGGTCTTCCAAGGAAGCAGTGGTAGATACCATGAATAAGTGAGTCATAATGCCTTGTCCCTTCCTGAGTATTTTTCCCGTGGAAGAACTGATCAAGTTAAGCTTACCACTCCTAGCAATGCCCTTCAGGGCCAACTTAGACCCTTTCATTCCAACAGTAACACAGTTTTTCTCATGATCAAGCTACACTGTGTTAAACACCATCATCCAGTCATTTCCCAACGCTATATCACACCCTCCAAATTTGATAATTCCTAAATCTACCTGGAAGGATTTCCCTTGCACAGACCATATCAATCCCTGGCAATGAGAAGTGCAATACATGTAGTTACCATCAGCCGCTGTTACTCTAATAGGAGGGGTAAAGGTCTCCTTGAACCCAATGGCTTTGGCTGTTTGAGCATCAATGAAGCTGTGAGTACTCCCAGAATCAATAAGCACTGTCAAGCCTGTATGCTTTGAATATCCTTTCACCAGTATAGTCGTACCCCTCTATCACTCCCAGATAAAGTATTTCGGCAAACATCCTCTTGCATTTCATTGGCAACTTCTTCATTTTCCTAATTTCCTAAGCTCACCTGTTCTGCCAAGTGTAAGTCCTCTTGCTCACCAATGACCTCACCATTTCTCCTATTATACAATCAAATGCCTCATTCCTACATTGATGGCCAGGAGTATACTTTTTTCTCCACACTTATAGCAAAGGTTGTTGGCCCTTCTATAATTGTAGACCTCCTGGCTCACTCGATAAGGTGGAGATCTACCCTCACTACTTCTAACAGTAGCAAAAGCCGTGGTAGATTTGAGAATACCTTGATTAGTTGCAGTAGGTATGACTTTGGTGCTTAATTTGTCCTTTCTTTCAATGTCCTCTAATGCTCGCTCCAGCATTCTTGCTTTTTCGATGGCTATCTTCAAGTAGGGAGGATTGAAAAGCTTAACTGTCAACTTAATTTCATCCTTCAAAAATCCAACTAAGCTAGAAAGGAATGAACATTGTTCAGTATAGGATTTCAAATCAACATTTGTGCCTTCAGGAGTTCAAACCTTGCTAGAAATTCATCAACTGATCCAGTTTACCTTAATCGATTAAAGCTCTCCACCACAGCTTCAGCTGGTTCATTTCCAAACCTGTCACACCTTGACTTTGAAATCTTCCGCCAATCTAGTACTCCACCCAAGTAACAGGACTGATAGTCTGATACCAAGTCTCTGCATCTCTTACTAAATGCACCTCAGCTATTTCTACCTTCTACTCATCTTTGATGTGGAAAACATTTAAGAATTTCTCACATCAGCGGATCCATAATTTAGGATCTACTCCTTCAAACAAGGGGAGTTCCAACCTAGGCACTGGGATTTGCCATACAGCTGGTCTAGGATGCGCTTCAGGCACTGGATGTTGATCCTGTCTATGAATGTCAGGATCTCTTCTACCGAAGTCAGGAGCAGGTAACAGTCCATCGTCCAATTGATCCTCACTGAGTTGGCTGTTCCATGGTTGCAAGTCCCTCTGCAATTTGATCTAGAGCCCGGGCAACTCCTCCATGCTCGCGAGCCAAGGTCATATGAGAAGTAATAATTTCCCCAATTTTTGCACTTAATTGCTCCAGCATTTCACCATGTCTGATATTTCCTCTTTTGTCTTCATAGTTAGATCATCTAACACCTTCAAACGAATTCCTTCGTTAACAGTCATGGTCGCAGGAAGGTTGCTCTGATCCCAATTGTAATGACCTCAATTCCTAATTTGCGAAGTAAACAAAGATTTGGGACAATTTTCTGGTTTTATTGAATTGCAAAAGCTGCATTACAACTATACACTAACAACAAGAATAAAAACTACTTCACTGCACTGGATAGTAGCACCTGCTGTAGGAAGAGAAGAATATCGTGAGAAGAAGAACCTGAGATAGAAGAGAGACAAGAATGAGGAAGAAGAGTGAAGGTGTGATTTGAGTTTATCCAAAAGTTAGTTACCCCTGTAGCTAGATAGGTGGCTATATCCTAAGTTGCTCGGACTTGGGTGTGGGTGTCCGATATGGATGCGGATCTAGAGGAGATTAAAAAAAAAGATGTGACATAGAAATTTATATATAAAAAGTATTCCATTTTCTTCAATTTCTTCTTAGCTTTTATATTGATTACAAAAATCATTAAAACCGTCATAACTATCCCCATCGATTTTGGTCAAAGTACCCGAAATTGGTTGACCAAATCCGACTCAGATCCCACACCCACACCCATGTTGTGTCGACACGGGTGCGGCACCAAAAGTTAAGAGTCCGAGCAACTTAGGCTATATCCATTTCAGCAATGCGAAGCAATCCTGAGCTTCGAATCTCATTTAACTGGAATTAAATCCTGGCCCTCTGCGTGTTACTTATAATTGACACTTAATCAAAGTGTTGTTGAGCTCATAACAGTTCGTTTTTCAAAAGCAAAAGCCATGGTTATTTTTATCTTAATAGAATGTTATTTTATTCTGGAACAGAAGAGGAGATCAATTCTGTTTTGTTTTCAGTATGGATGAGGACTCCCAACTTTGCGGGCCCACCAACATTCTTTTGGCCATATGGATGAGAAAAGTGTTATCGTTAAGCACACTTCTAGGTTACCATGATGTGAACTAACTCATGCTCAGCAACAAAATCTGTAGTTAATCAATCTAAACTTTCTCTGCCATAGTGGTTCAGTTGTGTAACTAGTATTGCTCCCTGAGCTAGTACACTCACTTCCAATCTCAGTGCCTAAAAGCTGGGTAGCTAGTGCCGAATTAACTGCAGCAATTTTGTTAAATTTAGCAGACACTTTGTTTCCAGGAGCCATTCTGGGATCTACGCTGTATCCATAACTAATGCTTGGAAAAAAAAAGAGAGTCAACCTGATTGAGTCACAACACATAATCCAGGGATTTTTGACAACTTTTGGTGAAAGCTTTAGTACTCTTCATTTTCTATGCGGAAGCCTCATACCAGTTGAAAACTCTACAATAAACTCATCAATCTGCTTGTAGTGGAGAGGCAATGCTGATCCCTTGACAACTAATGACATATTCTGTGACATTCTTCTGTCAACTTACGCATGCACGTGTCCTGGTGTTCAGCAGCTGTGCAGAAGAAAATTTCAGTGCTGAACCAACACAATGAGAAATTAGTTGGAGTGTTGCATGATACTGGATCTATGGAGATTGTGATCTTGTGTCATGGATTCAGATCCTCAAAGGTTTGAACTATTCCCCTTTTACTATGGTTCTTGTGCTTCATTAGCTGTTCTATTGCTTCCTTGAATTTTATACTAAAGTCCTCTAGTTCAAAGCCACTGACGTAAGTTTCAAACAGTAAGTTGCCTCGGTTGTTTTAGATTATGCAGTATGCAGTGCTGTAGCGTCCCACCGCTGTGATATATCTGACCTCATTTCCGCCAGTGCATCTTGAGCAGCAATAGTGTGTGTGTGAAATCATCCAAACAAAATAAGTGAATAAAAAGAGAAGGTATCAGTTATTAATTAATTAAAGAATTGCCTAGTATATTTTGCTGTGGGAGGTGGCAGGTATCTCGTGGAATTAATTGAGGTGCACACAAGCTGGCACAAACATCATGGTTATCAAAAACAATTAATTGAAGAATGAATTCGTGCTCTAAAGAAAGATTCTTACTCAAAAAATTAATTGAAGAATGAATATATTTGGTGGATGGGTTGAGGAATCAGATTAAAGCAGCTTTATTTGCTTAGCTGCATTTTGATGCACGAATATGAGGGCTAAGAATGATGTAAGATTCAATGTAGTAGGCTTTACTAAGATTCTCTTAGATAAGATTTTTAGTCTGTTTTGTTTTCAGCATCTGTTGCTGCTTCACATCTCTCTTAAGAAAGTTCCTGTTGATTTTTAGTTGACTGGTGATGTTCCACGTTGATTTGACCCTGAATGGGGTTTATTGATATTGAGATTTACTGGTTCTTTTTGAGTGAAACAGATCTAGTTGACCAATGCCCTTGGAAAGGCACATTGGGTTATACAACTTAAGCATCAGAATTTGGCATGTGCTCAACCTCATGAAGATTGGACAACATCTAGTCATACAAGTGCCAATATGAGCAGCATCTAGTAATACAAGTACAAATTTGAGATTATTTGTGTCAATACAGTGGAAATGCTTGCAGATTCACCTTCCACTCTATCAAGAACACAATTTTTATGGCAATATTCTCAAGTGATAACTATAGTGAAGTTAGAACTTTGCTTTGGCTTCAGTACAAACTGAACTCCACACAATTTCATGGAGCAAATTATCTTCTTTGACTTTTTTGGGTTTGGATAAAATTGAAGTCAAATGTTATATAAGATCAGTGTAGAGCTATTGTAGATGAATATGTATAAAGGAAAGTATCCATAGGTTCACAATTGAAGCAATTATTGGCTTACCGTCTTTCTTGCATAAATTAATAAATTAATTTGTTTGGTTAAGTCCACAGCAGATGATTTTTTGTCCATGCTCTTTATCAGTATATGTGTAGTCTGTATGATGGTGGGAGAGTTGTTGATGAAGCATCTAAATTTTCATTGTGTTTCTGTTGCTAGGACTTTAACACAATGATGAACCTTGCTGTTTCTCTGGAGAAAGAAGGAATCAGTGCATTTCGCTTTGATTTTCCTGGAAATGGGTAAGCTCTTGGTATTAAAAGGACCATCCATATTATTTGGGCTATGTCTAGATAAAGAGAGACCTTTTCAATGCTCTTTAGCAGACTACTGTTATTGGTATGCATAGTATCCTCTTATTCATTTTCCTTCTATGAGAAAAATGTGTAGGGATGGCAATGGGGCTGGGCGAGTGCGGGGCGGGGCAGGTTTAAAGCTATGCAGCATGGAGCTGGTCAATATCTAAGTGGGGGGGGGGGGGGGCGGGCCAAAGCCTTAATTTTT
>DF357566.1:92551-116870 GCA_000787875.1 Solanum virginianum
GGGGGGGGGGGGGTCACTAACGGCTATGTGGCCTCTCCTCACCCCCTTTATAGCCCCTACCCCATTACCCCCTAACACTATAAATATAACCCATTTTCTTCAATTTTTTCCCACAAATTCAATCATCTCTCTTACAATTTCTCTATAACTCTCAACAATTCTCAATCTCTCTTATTCATTATAAATTTTATTTTGGTGATATTGATTAGTTGGAGTTTGGAGGTTTTTCTTGAAGTAATTGGCATCTCTCAATTCCGACTTTTGGTTATAAATGCAAACGTTTGGTATAATCGTTCCAACTTTATTCTTGTTATTTATTTATTTATTTATTAAGTTACTATTTTTTTTTTAATATTCATCTTGCTTGTTTGAATTATATTTTTATTATTTTAAATTTTAAATATGGATTCACAAAGAAATCTTGGAAAAAGACCAATGTCCAAAAAAAGGGGTGGAAGTAAATCTACTAGAAATTTGCCGCCTATATTTAGAGTTAATACTGATGATTTTACTCATGTCAATGAAACTTCTTTTATGGCACGTCCTAATGTTATACAATTTAATTCTCAAAATCAAATAGACCATGAAACATTAAATCCTCATCCTTACCTCCACCACTCTCTCCCAAATCTTCATAGTGTGGCTTAGCAACTTGATTCCCCTGTAATTGTTACAATCGATGTTTTAATTTTGAGGAAGATTTGGATGAAAAAGTAGAAATAGAAAATTATGAAGAAGATGACACCCCTACTAGTCCTGCAACAGAATTAGTCCCCAACAAGATAATGTTCCCCCTACCTACGTTTACTAAAACTAGTAAAGCCGAGAACGTGTCAAAAGATCTTTAATTTGGCAATTTTAGTTCAAAATGAGGAAAAAACTACTGTTCAATATACAAAATGTAAAAAAATGGGTGGGTGGGATGGGGTACTACAACTCTTCTAAGATTCTGATACTAACATAAATATACAAAGTTACCAGTTTCAAAAGAGTTCAAGACAAAAGAGAAGAGAAGAAGCATCTCAAAGTGCTAAAATGTGCCAAAGTCCCTCATTTGTTTTAGATTATATCAGCTAGTTGTCATCATAAAAGAATGATATCAGCTAGTTGTTGTTGTACCCCTCATTAATTTTGATATTAGTTGTGGCAAGTTCAGACATAATACGTTTTGATTATGATAATTTGTAGGCTAGCTTGCACGTGCCTCGACTATTCTACTAGGTACTTGCTACCTCCCACCAACATAGATGGTAATGCTGCCAACATGATTAGGCAGATGGGAAGAAGAGAACAAATGGAACACTAGGTTGTATATTCATTGTTAGGGCCATACACGAGAAATATTAGCTATGAGAACTCCTTGTGGTTGAATTCATTGCTCCTAACTCATGTGCCAAAAGGAAACAAGGACAAACAAGAAGGATATAAACTTAGGTTTGGCAAATTCTTATTACTTCAATAAAAGATAATTCAAAGAGTTTATCAACTCAATGCAGCAATAACAATTACAACATACCCAGTGGAATCCCACAAGTGGAGTTCGGGGAGGGTAAAATATATGCAGACCTTATCAGTACCTCCTAGAGATAGAGAGTTGTTTCCGGAAGACCCTCGTCTTAAAAATATCAAGCCCCATAAGCAGAAGATACTCGGTACGAAAAAAGAAAAAAGAAAGGAAAAGAAAAAAAGACTAAAGTGGAAAGCAAATGATAGTATATAAATACAACAAAAGTAACAAATATAAGACGTACAATGACAACATACGATATAAAGGCATGAGTTATCTTACTAACCTACTATATCACAAGGCTAGACATCATCCTACCCCTACTAGCCTATTAACCTACTACCCTAATATGCGACCTCCACTCTTTTTTATCTAAGGTCATGTCCTTGGTGAGATGAAGTTTTGCCATATCCTGTCAATAACCTCCCCATAATATTTTTCGGTCTACCTCTACTCCTCCGCGTAACCCCTAAATCTAACCTCTCGTATCTCCTAATAGGAGCGTCGGTACTTCTTCTCTGCACATGCCCAAACCATCACATTCTCGCTTCCATCATCTTGTCAGCCACAACTGCCACCCTTAACTTCTCCCGAATAGTCTCATTCCTAGTCTAATCACCCCTAGTATGTCCACACACCTATCTCAACATCCTCATTTCCTCAACCTGCACCTTCTGGATATGTGAGTTCTTGACTGGCCAGCACTCCACACTATATAGTAACGACGGTCTAATCAGCATTCTGTAAAACTTATCTTTAAGTTTAGGTGATATCTTCTTATCACACAACACTCCAGAGACAAGCCTCCACTTCATCTATGCTACCTCAATATGATATGTGACATTATCATCAATATCACCACTACACTGGATGATGGACCCAAGATATTTAAAGCTTCTTCTCTTAGGAATAGGTTGAGTGGCAAGTTTCACTTCAATGTCCACTTTATTCCTCGCAACACTGAATTTACAATCCAAGTATTTTGTTTTGGTCCTGCTCAATTTGAATCCTTTGGATTCCAAAGTATGTCTTTGCACCTCCAACCTATCATTAACTTTATTCCGAGTCTCATCAATCAGTACTATGTCATCTGCAAATAGCCTACACCATGAAACCTTCTCCTGAATAGATCGTGTCAGCTCATCCATCAAAAGAAAAAGGCTTAGCATCGATCCTTGATAAAGTCCCATCTCAACAGGAAAATACTTTGAGTCTCCTCCCACCGTCCTTACCCTAGCTTTGGCTCCGCCATACATGTCCTTTATTATCCTAATATATGCACCATTGGAACACCTTTCGCCTCTAGACACCTCCATAGGACATCTCTCGGACTCTTTCATAGGCCTTCTCAAGATCAATGAATACCATATGAAGGTCCCTCTTTCTTTCCTTATATTTCTCCACTAGCCTCCGAACAAAATGAATTGCCTCAGTAGGTGATCGCGCTGGCATAAATCCGAATTTATTCTCTACAATAGACACTCTTCTTCTCATCCTTACCTCCACCACTCTCTCCCAAATCTTCATAGTGTGGCTTAGCAACTTGATTCCCCTGTAATTGTTACAATTTTGAATATTACCCTTGTTCTTGTACAATGGAACCATTATACTCCTCCTCTACTCATCATGCATTTTGGAAGTCTTCATGATAACATTGAACAATCTAGTCAACCACTCTATACCATCCTTGACCATGCTCATACTCCATTCATCGAGCATCTTTGCAGTCTTCATAATAGCATTAAACGACCTAGTCAACCACTCCATACCATCCTTGACCATGCTCTTCCAAAACTCCATCGATATCTCATTGGATCCGACTGCTCTCCCTTTGTTCATCTTACTAATAGCACGTCGAACCTCCTCAGCTTTGAAACGTCTGCAGTAACCAAAACCTCGATGACTATCAGAGTGTGCCAAATCACCCAATTCAATATCTCTGTCCCTTTTTTCGTTTAAGAGTTTATGAAAGTAAGTTTGCCACCTTTGCTTAATGGAAGTCTCATCTACCAACACCTCTTCTCGAAATCCCTAGTACTTCCGTCGCTACTTTTCTAATGCAATCAGTAGTAGTGTCCCACATGGTATTCACATCTCCACTACTACTCCAAGCCCCAAACTACTCAACTTTCAGGGCTTTCTATCTAATCCTCGGTTGGGCATAAATAGCCTTTTTCCTCTTATCTCTTTTAATCTCCAAATTCATCACTAGAAGCCTATGTTGAGTGGAAATATTTTCACTCGGAATAACCTTGCGATTTTTACATAAACTTCTATCGTTCTTCTGGAGAAGTACGTAATCTATCTGCGTCTTAGCTACCGTACTATGGAAGGTGATCAAGTGGTTTTCCCTCTTCAAGAAATACGAGTTATNNAACTAGAAGCCTATGTTGAGTGGAAATATTTTCACTCGGAATAACCTTGCAATTCTTACAAAGGCTTTTATCACCCTTCCGGAGGAGTAAATAATCAATCTAAGTCTTAGCTACTGTGCTACGAAAGGTAATCAAGTGATTTTTCCTCTTCAGAAAACATGAGTTAGCAGTAATCAGTTCAAAGGCTTTAGCAAAATCCAGGAGAGACATCTCTTCTCCATTTCTTTCCCCAAAACCAAAGCCTTCTTGAATACCGTCAAAACCACTAGAGGTTGCACCGATATGCCCATTAAAATCTCCCTCAAAGAAGATTTTTTCTATGTTTGATATACCTCTCACAATCTCATCCAAATCCTCCTAAAAGAGCTTTTTGACTTATTCATCCAGACCGACTTGAGGCGCATAGGCACTAACTAGTGAATATGACTACGACAACAAGTTTAATATATATCATCCTATCGTTAATCCTTTTGATCTCACCCACATACTCCCTAAGGTCCTCATCTACTAGAATACCTACTCCATTTCTATCCCTAGAGGCACCCGAGTACCATAGTTTAAGCCCGTCCATGTCCCTAGCTTTGGTACCTACCTATCTGCTCTCCCGAACACATGCTATACTGATGTCTCTTCTTAAGACTTTTCACTATTTCTATAGACTTCCCGAAAAGTGATCTTCTGTTACATGTCCCTACTCTCAACTTAAGTAAGCCCCTACCCCTCACACCACTACTATCCCTTGCCTCCGAACCTAACCGACGACATGACCCTAATTCATCATCAGACCCCAACGCACTACACTAAGAACTAATTAATAAATTAATAAACTATAGAAGATCAAGAAGATACAATCTCTCGAAAATTACAGCCCAACGATACAAAACAATAAAATGTAAAGTATAATTCACAATAATCTAATACCCAAATACAAAATCAAGATGAAGAATAGTAATCCTATAGAATTACCTGCAAAAGACAACAACACCAAGATGCAAAGACTAAACGGGATAGTAAAGTATAGAAATATAGAGTAAATAATAGGACACAATATGCAAGCACTATGAGAACAACACAACAAGAAAGAAGCAAAAAGCTCACAAAATAGGATAAGTGGAGTCAAAATTTGTCCAAAAAATTAAAAAAACACACACACAACACAGTATGTCAAAAATATAGTAAATAGAGAGAAATTTGGAAGATATCACCCGGATGTTGTATATTGGAGGATTCTGGCTGAAAAACTTGGAAAACAGTAGACGTCGCCGGAATCTGCTCTCTACAAACATTGTGGGTGCATTAGTTACAGGCCCATGATGTGTAGCTTCCAGTGTGACCTCAAATTCAGGAGTCAGATTCTGTGAGTCAGCAATAGATTTCAATAGTCTAAACCATGGTCCTATATGTGGATTCGGTGGTGCAGCCCAGGCAGACTTCCCACTTACCGGCAGCTGATCCCCTTCTGTTAGGTGAGGCACACCTATGGGGTGAACTGTGAGTGCAGGACGACTGGATGCAGCAGTGTGCTTGCTAAGAAAGATGACCTCAACTGTCTCGCCTTTGGTCTCTTTTCAACGTGTGTCCAAGTGGTCCTCTCTCACAATGCTTCTATCGTGTTTCAATAGCCTTACATTTTGATTCACAAAACTTAGCATATCCCCAGCTAGGCATGGCAAGAAGGGCAGATACAGGGCCAATAAGGATTTACTTTGTTTTGTGCTCTGGTCTTCCTCTGTAAATGACATTACAATCAGTATTAGCATTTATCTTGTTCTTTTATGTTGACTAATTATCAGAAATAAACTGTTACAGGAGGGGATGTTGTGCTTCTATATTCTTCTAAGTATCATGATGTTCAGACGGTCATCAATTTGTCTGGCCGTTATAATCTAGAGAAAGGCATTGCAGAGCGCTTGGGCAAGGACTTTCTGGAAATGATCAAGAAGGATAGCTTCATTGATGTTAAAAATAGAGCAGGTAATGACAGTATATCTTTATCCTGCTTATGCATATAAACGTTTTCCCCTTTTGCCAGTAGAGGGGAATTTTTTGTTTTTGTCATTTATATAGTTACTGCAGTTCAGATTATGTAGCATATGTGAAATTGATAGAAAACAATTCCAACTTGGGAATGTCACAACCGCCCCTGATTTTCTTGATTTCTCCATCATGTGTATGTTTAAACAAGTTTGAGTCAGAATGCACAATATCTACTGTTTTTTATCCCCCTTTATTTTGTTTTCTGTACTTTTAGGACTTTTTATTTTATAGGACTAATAGCTGAGGAAAGTAAGAATGTAGATATCTAATCCCAGCCATGATGCTTTGTATCAAGTATTACCTTGGTCTCTCTTTGGTTCTTCAGACCAAGATGCCTATGAAATTATTGTATAAGCTTAGACAGAGTGAGGCTCCAATGAGAAGTAAGAACCTCTTGCTCAGTATGTTAAATAATTGTTTAGGCTTCCATAGCCCTTTCTTCCCTATGGAGTAGGCAAATGACAATGCATAGGATTTTCATTTTATTTGGAAAGCTGAAAATATGACTTCTCTGTTTGTAGGAAACGTTGATTACCGTGTTACCGAGGAAAGTTTAATGGATCGACTTAATACAAACATGCATGATGCATGCCTTCAAATTGACAAAGGATGCAGGTTGGACTGATCTTGCTTTCATTATGTCAATACCTTCTCTGTTTGTTTTCATTAGCATCTCTCCAGGTGAAACAGACCATTGAATAACTTTGTGGCTTGTGCAGTTTCATTATCACTCATGCAAATGGTTTTTCTTACAGTAAAATTCCATTCAATGCAACTTTAACAAGAAAATACTCGGAAAACTTTGCTTCAACTGCTGGCAAACCCCTTCAAAGAGAAAATACTAATAGAACAGCTGTCTTGCTTTCAGCAGAGTTCTTACACATGTGAACTATTGATCCGATATCTTAAGATGTTATCTCAAAATCCTAGTTGCTCATCTGCATCTATTGTTCTCGTTCTCAACTCACAAAATAATGAGAGGCATGATTTTTGGGGAGAAGATGGAGATGTGGATGGAAATTAGGAAACACAGGAGAAAGAGATCTGTTAAACTATTGAACTTGAGAACCTTGAAGCTTTTCTTTTTTATGTTAAACTTGTTGGTTTTTCTAAGAGATGGGCAGCAAAAAGTATTGATTGAAATGTCTCTCAATAGTTTTTCTTAAACATAGGAGGGATTTAAATGGCCTACTTAAAACAAAAATCTGCATAATTTAAAATTCAAAACTAACTAAAATGTCTCAACAAACTAATCTATCTAATAGAAATTTAAAATTCAATTTTTTCTAAACTAATCTATCTAATAGAAATTTAAAATTCAATTTTTTCTAAATTTAAGCAACTTATTAGACTAAAAATTACTGCAGTAACTAAAGTGAATTTCAACATAACCTCTTGTTTCTTGGTATGACCAAGATTTACCGCAGAAGTTTATATCATTTTTTTCTTGCAATTTTACCCGTTTTATTTCACTCCCTTCCAGTCATTTCTTGGAGTATTGGGAATAAGTTCTGGAAAAAGAACAGGTCTGCTTGAGCTTCGGAGTCGAAAAGCTCAAATCTG
Organism: Solanum virginianum; assembly: GCA_000787875.1. Classification (NCBI taxonomy): domain Eukaryota; kingdom Viridiplantae; phylum Streptophyta; class Magnoliopsida; order Solanales; family Solanaceae; genus Solanum; species Solanum virginianum. The sequence goes on from DF357566.1 coordinate 100,034, forward strand.
TATTACTAAATTGGTGAAATTCTTCAGTTTGCAGAATGGAGACAATATTGACATCCCCTACATACAGGGAATGCGGCTTCCTTGGAATAGACTATTTTAGGTTGTGTATGATCAATAGACTTTTAAGAAACTATAATAAAGATAATTTCTTCAAGTAGTAGAAACTTCGGAAGATTGACATGATAAAAGTATTGTAAATACATCAACAACAACATACCCAGTGAAATCCACAAGTGGGGTCTGGGGAGGGTAAAATGTACATAGACCTTACCACTACCTCATAGAGATAGAGAGACTGTTTCCGGAAGACAAAAGCATTCTAGCCTCACTTTCATCTTGTCTGTGGGCATTATATTTCTGGTCTGATCTTTTCACCTTTAATACATCGTAGACTTGATTAGATCTAAGGTACAACTGATGAAATTGAACTTGTACAGGGTATTGACAGTTCATGGGTCTGTTGATGAAATTATTCCAATGGAGGATGCTTTAGAGTTCGATAAAATCATACCAAACCACAAGTTACATATCATCGAAGGAGCCAATCATAGTTATACGTCACACCAAGCTGAGTTAATGTCTGTGGTCTTGCCATTCATAAAGGAAAGTCTGCAGTACTTAGCAGCAGAACTGGAACACTAGATAGCAACTTTGGGATGCTACTATTGTTGAAATTCTGGGTTTAGGTAACTTTGGGAGCTGGCTGTTACAATCTAACTTGTGCAATGAAACTACTGGCAGGGTTTTAGCTGAACTTGTCTGTGTAATTCAGAACTTGTATCGCTTCATACCGGCCATCACTACATGGGTATTCTTCATACTAGATGTGGAACTTTAGCAAATTTGGTATTAGATGAACATCTGTTACACTTCAATGGCATTTGAATTTGTATCTTGAGCTTTCAAAATAAAGGATTGTAAAACTGCAGACCCCCATAATTTTATCTTTTCTATGTTGACTGTTTCTTATTTCAAATTTATAACAATAATACTATGTTGTTTCACTTTTTATGACAGTAGTGAACCAACACAGTTGAACTACTTAATTTAACTATATGGTACATTGGTGAAAATGCAAAAAGTACTGTTGAAAATTAAAATAAAAATGAAGAAAAAATAACAAAATATTTTTCAGGATGAGGTGAGATATCTTGCTCTGTTATAGTGGAGTTTTGTTGCTCAAGTAGTAATGTTCTTAACATGTTCTTTTCAAGATATAATAACTTGAAAATGCTATATGACTCGAACAATTCTAGACTAGTCAAGTCTAAAGCTCTACCACTAAAAACACATTCGTTGAATTAAAAAGATGTACTTTATCAACCTATTATGGAATGTAAGTAGTCTATTGAGAAACAATAATGACTACAAGATTTTGCACAAGTACTATCAACTTATTATCACAATTCAGCTTGAGCCTAGGATCTTTACTTCCTATTATATTGACTTATTATAACAATTGTCACGCCCCAAACTAAGGAAGCCGTGACTGAGACTCGGTACCTTATTCAGTTGATTTAGTTATAGAAACATACTAACTGATCGATTGTGGGCCTAGAAAGTTGGGCAGCATAACAACTAAAATTTTAAGCTTGGACCAATAAAGTCATAACCTAAACAACAAAAAGTCATAGATGAACTTGGACAAGCCAAAAATAATAAAGTACTAGCTAGTCGATAAGGCCGCAACCAAAAACATACATATGTTCATAGATACACATGCGCAACCTATGGGGCTAGAGATTGGAAGCTGCAGAAAGAAACCTATAATTTTTTATCCACAATAGGAGTATTGGGCTAAAATCATCCTTGAAGTGTAACCCAAACTTAGGTTACATCCTTAGCTCTAATTGTGAACAAAAAATATCCTTACACTATCCCAAACATTGCAATAAACATCCTTCTGTTTATTTTTATTAAAAAACTAACAGTTGAAATAAACACATGTGTCGAGCATGTGACTTCCACCAAAAGAAGAACATTTGGGTTAAAATCATTCCTGGCCAAAGCCATGTCCAACACAATCATGAATCAGTTGAACTGTTTAATTAATTCATATGATCCTCGATCACATATCATGAAATAAGCTTTTTGAGCATTTGATTCCTGATGATAGAACACATTTTACAATTATGAGAAAACAGCTTCCTAGAGAAATTAAGTTATAATAGAATTTCCAGTCGGTCACTTTGAAAAACTTATATATGATGAGTAACCTCTGCTTTAGATTGCCAAAATTCTAAGTTCTTTTGGATGCGGTGCAAACTTAGAAATATATGTTCCATGATGTTCTTCGAGACATCAAAAATTATAGATGCCTCAAATGCACACACAGAGAATATAGACTACTTCCAAAGAGAATTCAAGCAAAGGAGAGGTAAAACGCATAGGAAGGGGAAGACAAGTCTTTCCACTGAGAAAATTTGAGCCGGAAGCAGCGAAAAAGAGGCTGCACATTTGGCTCCTGAGGTAATCAGAGTAGAATGACAACAAAGGGTTCATGATGTATGCGTCGTCACTCTCCGGAGGACAATCCATTTATAAGCTTGCATTGGTATGAAGCAAATTAATGGGAGAAATTATGAATTTGGATATGGATATGTAAGGGTGAAGACATCAATCCGACATAATATGGAGATTTTTACACTGTTTGACACGTTTGGAGGAATTTATTTCAGCAGCTAGTTTTTTTTAACAAAAGTTAATAGAAGGATGTTTATTGCAAAGTTTGGGATAGTTAAATGATGTTTTTTTATTCATAATTATAGCATAAGGATGTATTCTAAGTTTGTGTTATACTTTAGGGATGATTTTAGCCCAAAACTCTCCACAATATCCTCTAAGAGTCTCATAAGAACTGGTTGAGACAAGGCCCCGACTATACCCAAATTGTACAACAAAAGTAAACATCCTATGAAAGCTCCCGGAAGAGATGAAGCTTACCAACTCAATGTTGAACCCCGAGTCCTAGCAGAGGGGTCGCTCTGAATCCTTATCTAGACGTGCACGCATGAAAAAAATGTAGCATTCCTAGGCAACAAGATGTCGCATGAATAAATATGTACTGGTATGTAAGGCAGAAAGTATAATTATACATAGCTGCTATAAAAAAGGTAATAGAGATACCACCTGAAGTAAATTCTCTAATAGCCTACATGAGTGACATTCGACCTTTTATAAATTAAATATGCATGATATACTCGTGTAATTCTGTGTCATGAATATATAAATACAAATGCATGATATGTTCAACTAAATGCTAGCAATGACGGCCCCTTTCGGTAGCTAACCGACATCGTATATGCCAATATATAGTCTTCTGCACAGATAGGCCCCTTACCTCTGCGTATTGCTCAGAGTCCATGCACAACAAGCCATTATGATATGAACTTTGAATGCACATAGCAGGCCATAACAAGAAATTAATCAATCTTGGCTCATTGGCACTCTTATTCACATAATTTCATAATTACTTTTGTATAATAGGTAAATATCTCGTAGACCCTCATACTTGTAGAATAATTTGGAACATTTAACTTAACTTTAGAAAGGTAATTTAAACTTTAGGACGTCCATAAAGAGTTTAAGATGCTTCACTTAGTTTTCATATATATTTTATTAGTTGTTTGTAAAAGAAAGTATTTCAAAAGAACATATTAGCAAGAAAGGTGGACTGATTGCAAATTTTTAATGTTAATCCGCAATTTTAAGTCACAATACAAAAGAAGGATAATAATTAATAAAGATAGACCTGTAATGAAGGGAATCGATAAAACAATGTATAGTTGTTGAATATCCAATGTACCCAAACGAGTGAAATATTAATATAATGGAGACACAAATGTTTTGGCTGTAAATCCAATGCCTTTCATAGAAAGTCTTTCTAGCAATATAATGGTAAAGTATTGCATTTGATGATTTAGGAATTTTCGTAAAATTCGTACTGAATAGAAGGACATCATTTAGCCTTTAACACACCTTTCAAACCATGCCTCAAAGGTGCCTGTATGAAACTCAACCAACCTGTCATAGTATAATAATTGGTAGAATCAACAATGTTGTGAGAGTAAGCCATAAACAATCAATAAGGTTTTAATGTTACACTCACAACCAGCAAACTCCAAAGTATAAAAGGAGGCCAATACAATAATAAATGACAGCTAAATCCAACAACAATATACTAGCCACATCTCGAAGAAGCGATGAGCTCTCAAGGCACTATTTCAATGTGTACTTCACGTCATTTTATCAAACAATCTTCTTACACAAATCTAGTAAGAGCCAAAAAAAATCCAGTCCCTTAAACACCTTAACACCATTAATATACGATAATAATAACCAAACACAATAAGCCAAATATGCTGCCCTTAGCAACAATATCTAAAACAACACTTCATGGGTCAAAGAGAACACCTTTTCTTTTTCCACCACTTCACCATATTCCCTTCGTCGGGGATGCTTCATGCAAGACCTGACCAATCCAATAAACAAATGTAAAAAAATGCTCTCAGATGCGTTTCCTAATGCTAGTCTCTCTCCTACTTACTAGGAAAGAGAGTCCCTTCTTTTCGATGGTCGCCGGGACCTTGCCACCTCACCATTCTCATCATCTCTTCTCAGCTAACTCCTTACGAGGTGGCTTGCTTTCTCTTTCCTACTGCCTAATTTTACAAATGGATAACTTCATTTACTTTGCGATCGACTTCAAATCTTTCGACATAGAAAGAATCACGAGTACTTCTGGAATTTGGTATGAGTGGATTGAGAGAAGTAGAAATGCAATTACAAGGGCAAGATTCAACAAGGGCTCCATGGAATGGATAGTAATATTTCTAAGGGAAGCTTCTCGTACTAAAGGTAATTTCGTGCACAGGTGGAGAAAGACAAATGATATAGAAGAAATATACTGTGCCCGAAATTATAATAAGTACGGAAGATACATAAGTTTGATAAGTGTGAGGGGAAGACGAAGGGTAGTGCTGATAATCCCAGAATTTAATTTCAACTCAGGGTGGGTAGAGGTGGCTGATAAGGTGGCCAGATTCATAAACTCGCACAAGAACGACTGAGGAGAATATATCTTATGCTGAGATGGTCAGATGTTCGAAGTGGGAGAACAGAGTAGGGAAAGGAATTAAAGCTGATGGTTTGAAAGGAGGGGTCATTAGCATTACAGACCCTCTTTGTAAGTTTAATGAAGTCTTTAAAAGAAGTTTGGTAGGGGAATTTAGAGGGAAGGCAACATTGTTTGATACTAGGAGGTGGTCTCAAAACACCTAGAAGCAAGCCTATGGCCTGAGTATCTATAATATGGGCAACAATTTCTTCTTGTTTGAATGCAATTCTTTGCAACAAGTAGAGAAAATTATGGAAGGGAGCTGGGAATGGAAGAAATCCCTAGTCAAACTCAATGGGTGGGACCCGCTGGTTACACCATAGAAGATTCTGAGAAAATTGACTCAATATGGGTCAAAATTGTAGGCCTACCATTGCACCTCTTGTCGCAAACCATCTTCAGAGCCATCAGCGATCGATGTGGTGGATGGCTCGAGGCGGAGAAGGAAACCACCTCAGGATGACTGACATAATATTCCGAGAGAGATCGCCATCGAAAATGGGGGTTTTCTCTTCAAGTTGCAGCTTTGGTTCGAGTCGCCGCTAGAGTTGTCGTCGGAGAAAGGGACATGTCTCGCATTGCTGCACAAAAGATCTACGACAGAGAATTGCTGGTCAAAGATGTTTTTTCTGACACGTTTTCCTTGATGGAGAGCTTTCATAGGAAACGTGAGATCCCACGTGATTTGGCAGGAACTAGTGGGGGGAGAGAGTGGGCCAAGGGAGATAGGGCTAATTCACAAGACCCAAACCCTAATTTGGGCCAAGGCCCAAAGAGAATAGAAAAGGAGGTTGCTGATTTTAATTTTGATCTCATTAAAGAAGCATGTGACTCTCATGTGTCTTCTTTTAATGGACTTAATGAAATCAGTACTCTTGTGGAGAATTTTATTTTAGCTTTTAAAAACTGGGAACATAAAACTAAGGAGACAACGACTACGATTGACGAAGATGTCAAAGAAGGAGATCCTTTTCTTCACCAGGTTTAGTCGAAGGGCAGTGATAATCTGGAGCAACCAGAGATAGAAACAACAACTCCTACAGTTTCTCAACCTGCTGCTAGAAAAAGGATCCACAAATCCAACAAGTTCTTCAACCTGACCCAGTTGATGTTCAAGATCCAATAGACTTTGAAGATATGGAAACTGAGGCTCCAAGTTGGGTGAATTCCCATATCCTAGAATTAAGCAATACCTATGGGGTAGCTTTCGAAGGTTTTGAAAAAAAAACTCTAGAGCTCCTGATGAGAATCAACGAGCGGAAGTCGGATTTGGAAAAGAAGAAACAGAAAGGCACCACAACCCCAAAGAGCAGAGGTATAGGCAAAAATTAATTAAAAAATCTCTAATCTAGTCTAAATAAGAAAGTGGAAGGGACGAAGAACTGGGGGAAAAATCTCTTCTCGACTTTTAAATGAAAGTCAAAATTATGTCATGGAATGTCAGGGGACTCAACAATAAGGAGTCAAGGAATTTAGTTAGAACTAGTCTACTAAAACTGAAAGCTGATGTGATATGTTTACAAGAAACAAAACTAAATAAAGAAGCAGAGAAGATGGCTTCCAATATTTGGCCCAACAGATGGATAAGATGTGGATTCAAAGATGCAGACAATAGCAAAGGGGAAATTCTTCTAATATGGGATAGTAGGGTTTGGAGGGGTACCAGGGTTGAAAAAGGGAACTATTTTATTACCTATAGTTTTGAAGGAACACAAGATCCTCTAAGCTAGTCCTTCACTGGTGTTTATGCTCCACATACCAGGAAGGAGAAACTTGAATGCTAAGAGAAACTGGCAGCTATGAGGGGTTCGTGTGGGGACTATGGGTGATAGGGGGAGACTTTAACACAGTCAGGAGAATGGGGGAAAGAAGAGGCTGCTCGAGAACAACCAATATTATGACTGATTTTTCTAGGTGGATTGAGGACCTGAAGTTACATGACCTTATCCTAGTCGGAGGCAAGTTTACTTGGGTTAGGGGGGCAAACCACTCAAACAATGCAAGATTGGATAGATTTTTATGTTCATCAGAGTGGGAGGAGAGTTTCAAGAAGACCAAAGAAAGAATTTTGCCTAGATTCACCTTGGACCACAACCCAATAATCTTGAAGTATGGTGAGTGGGAAAAGAAACACTCATATTTTAAATTTGAAAAGTGGTGGCTCAAGATTAGGGGTTCAAGGAGATGATGCAAGAATGGTGGAATGGATTTAAAGTAGAGAGATGCCCAGTTTACAAGCTTTGCATCAAATTGAAACTACTAAAATAAAAACTGAAAAACTGGAGTAGAGTGAAACTTGCTAAGATGTCTTCCAGAAAATGTAAATTACTGGAGGAATTGTCAGATATATATAAAACTCAGGAAGATAGAGAACTATTAAATGAAGAATTAATGGTCAGGGCAACAATCCTGGTGGAAGTTGAAACTTTGGCAAAGCAAGAGGAAGACAATTGGAGACAAAAGTTAAGAGCTCTCTGGTTGAAGGAAGAAGATAGGAACACTAAGTTTTTCCAGAGATTAGCCATAGCTCATAGAAGATATAACACTATTGATATGGGCTGGTTGTAGGGGAGAAGAGATCCAAGAAGCTAAGGATATTAGGAGTGCTCTTCTAGATTTTTACACTAAGCTGTAAACTGAGACTGAAACATAGAGACCCTCATTTACATTTAGAGTATGCCCTACAATCACCACATAGGAGAATGAATGGTTGCAAAGACCTTTCATAGAGGCAGAGGTGCTGCAAGTTATTTAGAGCTATGATGGGGAAAAAGATCCTGGTCCTGATGGATTTTCTATACAATTCTACAAAGTTTGCTGGGAAACCCTGAAGGAAGACTAGATGCTTACTATTCATAATTTTCATCAAAGAGAAGTGCTGGAAAAGGCTTTCAATGCCACTTTTGTGGCATTAATTTCAAAGAAGTCGGGGGCTATTGAAATTAAAGACTTCAGACCTATAAATTTGATTGGAGGGGTATACAGGATCATCTCTAAGCTTCTAACTGAAAGGTTGAAGTTAGTAATTGGGAAACTGATGGATGACCATACAATGGCCTTCTTGCAAGGAAGACAAATCATGGATGCCTCTCTGTTAGTTAATGAACTGGTAGATTCAAGGACTAAGTAGGGGAAACCAGGGATTTTATGCAAGGTGGATATTGAATAGGCCTACGATCATGTCAATTGTAGTTTTCTTCTTAAAATTCTGAGAGACATGGGATTTAGTAGTAAATGGATTAAGTGGGTTAGCTTCTATATCTCAAGTGTTAGGTTCTCCCTAATAATTAATGGCAATACATAAGGTTTCTTTCCTTCCTACAAGGGACTCAGGCAAGGTGATCCTCTATCACCTTTTCTGTTTCTCCTTGTCATGGAGGGCTTAAACCATATGCTCATGACAGGAAAGGCTAACAGATGAGTGGGAGGTTTCAGTACACAAATAGGCAAAGGGGAGGATCTTGAAGTGTCTCATTTATTTTATGCATATGATGCCCTAATCTTTTGTGATGCAGAAACAAATTGGGTAAGACACTTAAAAGCCATCTTAACAATATTCAAAGGGATCTCAGGGCTTTATATGAAGTGGGAAAAAAGTCATATTTTTTCTATCAACCAAGTTAGGAATATACAAGAATTGGCTGAGGTCCTGGGCTGCCAGTTGGACTCCTTACCAACTAAATACCTAGGACTTCCTCTTGGTGCTAAAAATAAGGAGTAAGAGGTTTAGAATGAGGTTTTGGAAAGGTCTGAAAAGAAATTATCTATGTGGAAAAGTCAATATCTCTCTTTAGGGGGAAGATTGACACTCATCAAATCAGTTGTTGATGGAATACCAACTTATATGATGAGTCTATTCCCTATTCCAAAGAGTATTGAGAGAATTCAACAGGGTAAAGAAGTCTTTTCTATGGCAGGGGAACAAGGAGAAGAAAGGATATAACCTAGCAAAGTGGGATGTTATTACTCTTAACATTCAACAAAGGGGTCTTAATCTGAGGAACCTCAACAAGCAAAATATCTCACTTTTGTAAAAATGGCTTTGGAGATTCTGTACAGAGGAAAGGACCATATGGAGAAGATACATAGAGGGGAAGTATGGTTTACTTTCTCAGTGGACTACTGTGTAAGTTCAAGGCACTTTTGGATGCAGTGTTTGAAAAACCGTAAGGAGACTATGGGATAGCTTCAACAAGAACATTTCAATCAAGGTGCACAATGGTTTGAAGACTGATTTTTGGAGTGAGGTATGGAATGGAGAAGACAGCCTTAGAGCTTCCTTCCCCCAACTATATACTTTAAGTCTGCAAAACGAAGCTAGTGTTGCTCAAGTCTGGAATCCACAAGGTTGGGATTTGATTTTGAGAAGAGCTCTCAATGATTGGGAGATTGGTGAGTTTTCTAGGTTGCTGGAAACACTTCACTCACATCCATGCTTATCTATGAGGCTTGATGGAGTGAGATGGAAAATTCAAGCCAAGGGGATGTTCACAGTTAAATCCTGCTACTGGAATTTCAACTCTTTGCAGTCTGCTCAGGACAGGTGGCCTTGGAAGCTAAATTGGAAAGCAAAAGGCCCCCCAAAGGTTGCCTTTTTTGCTTGGCTGATATGTAGAAAGGCCTACTTAACTCAAGAAGTTTTGCAGAAAAAAGGGTGGCAGATTTACTCAAAGTGTGTCATGTGTGAGCAGAATGCTGAAGTCAATGATCATCTATTCCTACATTGCAAAATAGCTAGGACTTTGTGGAGCATTTTCCTGGCTATAATGGGAGTGAACTAGGTGATGCCTGCTACAACAAAGGAGCTACTAAGTAGCTGGAGAGGGACTGGGTGTAGAAAAAAAGAAGACCATTGTCGGAAAACCATCCCTGCTTGCATCTCGTAGTCTCTCTGGAAAGAAAGGTACTAAGATGTTTTGAGGGCCAAAAGTCAAGCTTGCAGAGAATCAAAATGAATTATTTAAGTTTTTTTTTATTTTTTTTGGTGTAAAGGTAGTTTGATAGGGGAGAGACTATAGACTTGGTAGATTTCAAAGGAGACTTGTAATGTACCCCCTGGATGAGATGTAAGTTTCCATTCATCATCTTCTTTTTTGGGATGGTGAACTTTTTCAAATGAAATTAGTCACCTTTCTCTCTAAAAAAAGAAACAACACTTCGTGGCTCAAAAATCTATCAAAACGATACTATAATATAGGATTATGAAGGAGGGTTGTAGGTGACTGATTTCCTTGACAAAAATCCTTGAAAATACCAATCTAAATAATCTGTCTTTTTGAAGACACAATAACCGAAGTCAAAATCAACAAGAAACTACGGCAAGTTATTGGCAACTACAACGTTTCGTAACTAGAAGTTTAGAATTTCAATTTAACAAATAGGTAATTGTATGAGATCCTTACCTTGATAATATATATCTATAGATACTGTAAAATACTCAATAAACACGTGCAATCTTGCTACCACAACACCTATGAAGGTACGTCACAAAATTGATGGTGTTATCTATACCAAAATAACAAGGTCGCTACGTAGAGCAACTTCTGTTAAACTTCCAAGTTAAAAAAATAATTATGCATGGAAAACTTATGGACTTTGATGCTTTTTTTTTGGTGAATTTTTATGTTTTTTCTGATGAAAAAATGAGTCCAAAATAGCTTCAATAAAGTGATAACGTTCAAATATACTTCCTTATACAAAATATAGATGAACGTCAGCAATAACTAAGAGTTGAGGTCCAATCACACATGGAATAGGTTGAAACAAGTCTACTAGTTATCTTATTTTAGTCGTTGGTTCTATTTTCAAAAAATAAACAACTGCAGAAAAGAAAAATTTGGGGGTTTTGAACTAAAATCCTAACTTTGAGTACGAATGCGGATAAAATAAACTAAGTTAGACAGTGTGATGGATGAGTAGGGTTGCTGTCCCCATGACGTTAACTAGTAAGCATTTAATATCGGGTCTTTTGTTCGTTATATTGCCTGTAAAATCTAGTAAGTTTGTTAACCTCTAGTTTGCCTCCTGGTCTTTCCTAGAAGCATGTCTTTCATCTCTTCTTGATCTCAGAATGTTTTCAATACTTACCCTCGCTCTGGATTTCAGAGAATTATCATCTCCCGGTCTCAAGTTCTTAGATAAAGTTGTCACCTTTGAATTTTTGTTGTGATATTTTTTTCTTAATCACTATCCCTCTTCTAGGCAAGCAATGAATACGAGTGAGTTATTAATGCGTGCACTAATCAAGAAAGACTTTTAACCAAATAAAATCACAATAAGTGCAATACAAGTGCAAGATTTTTTTGGGATCATGGGTTGCCCATGTGGACCGACTAGTAGGGGTGGGCATAGTATGGTATATATCGAATACCATATTGAAACCGAAAGTTTTTATACTATGGTATGTGTCAGCCTAGGGCCTAGATGTGATCAGGGAATGGGGAACCTGAAGGAACCCTAAACAAGCCTCATAGCATATCATTACACATCCTTGGTTGCGAAAACAGTTAGAATGACAATAAAAGAAAAATGTAAAGAAGGGGGGAAAATTGGGACTAAGGATAAACTTCCATATCATAAACATCAAGAGTCAATAGAGTCAAGCTCATAGCATAGATACATAACATGTCCAACATCACCTCTAACCATAGAACTTAGTAGGGGCCAAGACAAGAAAACGGACTCACCCTCATAGCCAATATATATATAAAAGAAAGATATTATTAGAACATAGCATCGAGGCCAAACCAAAGCAACTGGGCTCACCCTCATAGTCAATACATAAGTCGAGAGAGAAAGTCTTAAATACATAGCAATAGATCATAAGTACCGTCCTCGGAATGGAGGACTCACCAACAATCTTGATGGAAGTCATACTAGCTACGCGGAGGAGGATGATCAAGCGGTAAACCGGTTCCTACATGGTGACATCATGTAGGCATAGAGTATGCATTAGTACGTTTGAATGTACTAACTGTGTAGGATGCAATGCAACAAGAGGTAGGTATCAAGGCAAAATGCATAATCATAAGCAATGAATAACATACTAACAATATGACATGTATGAATGATGCTTCAAGTAAGACCATGCTTATATAGATCATAATACAAGTGTATGGAGTGACCATTATAGTGCAAGCTAAGGCCTACCACCCCTTTGGATAGGCGCATGAAGTACTAACCCCTTCATGAGGTTGATGGAGTACAAACCCCCCTCCACATCGAGGTTGACAGACTACGAACCCCCATCAAGGTTGATGGGTACCAACCCCCAACAAGGTTACTTGAGCCTACCACCCCTTGAGCTAGGCGACCAAGGTACCAACTCCTCGATAGGTTACCCGGGCGTACAACCCCCCGAGTTAAGCTTGGTCATCCCCAACATTATATAAAGATAATATCATATATATATATATACACACACTCCTTTCATCATCATACACATACATTCATTTTCATTATCATTCCATCATCACTTCATCATCATTTCATCATCACATAGTCATTCAACTCATAAGACATACATTGGACCTTCAATTCCTCAAGAATCCACAACCAGACATTTTATCAAACACTTAGAGAGTCTGTAATGCTAGTGTAAAACCATGCAATATAAGAGTGAAATCATGCTAGAAAAATAAGTATAAAGCCATCAATAGATACTTGGTAACACCCTCAAACAACATACATCAAGACCCTTCATCAATTCTCACAATAGACCCTAGAGTCATAGCTCCAAACAAAGTAAAACAGTCACAATTTCATAAACCCAACATAGTATGCAGTGAATTTCATAATGAGATAAGACCCATAAATAAATCAACTTTAAAACATGCAATTTTTGAGTAAAAAAAAACTTAAGTATCAAGGGTGAAAGGAACCCATGAAAGAAACCCACATACCTTAGCTTTGGAGATGAACTCTTGATGAAGATTGAAAATAGAGACTTGAAGCTTGAAAGGAAATCCTTAGATCCAGATGACGGTTTTGAGACTTGAATTTAGGAGTAAAAATTTTGGCTAAGTATTTGAATGAGAATAGAGGAATATTTAGAATGATATGAGGCTGAAAAATGATTAAATATAAGCATTTTCACATTTGGAAAAACTTAGGCCCAAGACTTAAAAGTCTTGGACCGCAAGAAAAAAAAATAAAAAAATAAATATACATGTCCGCGTCGCACCAGGGGCGCGGAAACCTCTCTAGAAATCGTCACTTTGGAAAAATTGAAATTTGATAATTGGTTGCTATAAAATCAGGGTTAGACCCTTTTACCCCTAATTTTGACCCCCTAAACAAGAATATAAAGTCAAATTTTTGATATCACGCACGGATTTTAAAATATATGGAAATTACACTTCTAGGCACCTCCGAGGAATATTTTCGAGCACTTTTTGAGGTCAATTCAATATCTCCCCCTTGGAAACATTCGTCCCCAAATGTCAAAGAAACGTATATGAGAGACACAAACATGACAATTTCAGCCCACATAGAGATGCAACAATGCACTTAAACATCATTTCAAAAATTTCATCATAAATGATAAATCAACATGAACTTATCAATTTAAACATGAACATATGCATGACATAGGACTGAACTTAAGACCTGAGATCATATAATGGGCTTAGATCAATACCTTAGGCTTGAGTGGAGTGAAAAAAGAAAAGATATCACTTTAACATGTCCACTTCGACCTCCCAAGTAGAACTCTCAACTTGTTGATTCCTCCAAAGGACCTCAACGGAAGCCACCTCCTTGTTTCTCAACCTCTTCAATTGCCTATCAAAAATCTGAACCAGAACCTCTTCATATGTAAAATTATCCTCAACAACAAACACAAATCAAGAGGCACAATGGCATTCAGATCCCCACACATTTCCTCAACATGGATATATGGAACACCGGATGCACCAATTCCATCTCACTAGGTAACCTCAACTCATAGGCTATCTTTCCAACACTCCTCATGAACTCATAAGGACCAACATATCTTGGGCTCAACTTGCCCTTCTTACCAAAAAAGACCACACCCTTCATGGGTGAAATGTTTAGGTAGACTCAATCACCAACGTTGAATTAGAGGTCTCTTCTTCTCACATCGGCATAGGATTATTTGGCAGTTTTGGGCTGTCTTCAACCTTTCTCTAATCATCCTAACATTCTCTAGAGCCTTCATAACTAGATCTAGTCCCAACAAAGCTACCTTACCAACCTCAATGAACCAATGGATGATCTACAACGTCTTTGAGAGCCTCAGGCCTCCATAACCAAATCTGGTCCCAACAAAGCTACGTCACCAACCTCAAGCCACCCTATCAGTGATCTATGATGCCTACTATAGAAAGCCTCAAAATGAGCCATATCGATGCTAGAACGATAGCTATTGTTGTAGGCAAACTCAATCAACAAAAGATGATCATCCCCACTACCATTAAGCTCCAACACACATGCTCTAAGCATATCCTCAAGGGTTTGGATGGTCCTCTCGGCTTGGCTATCCGTTTGAATGTGGAAGGCAGTAGAAAGCTTAACTCTAGTACCAAGATCCCTTTGGAAAGATCTCTAAAAATGTGAAGTAAATTATGCCCCATGATCCGATATGACGGACAAGGAACCCCATACAACCTTACCAAGTTATAAATAAACATCCTTGCATAATCTTCAGCCCAAAATATGCTCTTAACTTGCAGAAAGTAAGCCAATTTTGTCATCCCATCAACCAAAAACCAAATGGAATCAAAACTCTTTCTTGTCTTGGGCAACCCAACCACAAAATCCATATTTATCTCTTCCCACTTACAAGTAGGAATCTCAATGTCTTGGGTTAGGCCACCCGGCCTTTGATGTTCGGCTTTGACTTGTTAATAAGTATGACAATCGAAAATGAATTTGGCAATGTCCCTCTTCATGCCTCCCCACCAATACATGTCTCTCAAGTCTCTATACATTTTGGTAGAATCGGGGTGAATAGTATAAGAAGAGTTATGGGCCTCATCAAGGATCCTTTCTATCAAACCATCAACACATGGTACACATAACCTACCTTGGTACCTAAGGGCACTATCTCCCCCATGAGAGAAAACCTCCACCTTGCCCTTTTTCACCAAGGCCTTTAATTCTAACAAGGAGGGGTCAAGATCTTATTTTGCTATCACGTCATTAATCAAGGAAGACCTAGAACCATCAACAACAACCATACCCCCATTACCAACCTCTTCCAACCTAAATTCCAGTCTAGCCAATCGGTGCACCTCCCTAGCCATCACCTTATCACCACCATCAACATGTGCTAGGCTACCCATGGATACCCTACTCAAAGCATCCGCCACCACATTTGCCTTACCCGGATGATAATGCACACTCATATCATAGTCCTTAAGAAGTTCTAACCATCTTTTTTGTCTTAAGTTGAGATCCTTTTAAGTGAAGACATATTGGAGGCTTTTATGATTGGTGAACAGCACTACATGCACCCCATACAAGTAGTGATGCCAAGCCTTTAATGCAAACACCACGGCAGCTAACTCTAGATCATGGGTATGGTAGTTCCTTTCATGTACTTTGAGTTGTCTAGAAGCATAGGCTATCACCTTAACATTTTGCATCAACACACAACCCAAACCAACCCGGGATGCATCATAATACATAACAAATCCCTCAAGCCTATTCGGTAGTGACAATATAGGGGTGGACACAAGCTCATCTTTCAAGGTTTAGAAGTTCCTCTCACATACATCGATCCACACAAACTTAACCTTCTTTTGAGTCAATTTTGTTATAGGGGAAGTAATAGAAGAGAACCTATTCACGAACCTCCGATAGTAGCCCGCTAGGCCCAAGAAACTCTTAATATTAGATGAGGTCAATGGTCTAGGCAAATTTCTAATCACATCGATATTTTTTGGATCCACCTTAATACCAAACCCTGACACCACATACCTAGGAAGGCAACCTCCTTCAACCAAAATTCAAACTTTTCATATTTAGCATGCAATTGATCCTCCCTCAATCTTTGCAACACAACCCTCAAATGAGCCTTATGCTCCACCTCACCACAAGAATAGATCAAAATGTCATCAATGAAAACCACAACAAAGGAATCAAGATAGGGTTTAAAGACCCTATTCATTATGTCCATAAAGATGGTCGGTGCATTGGTCAACCCAAAAGACATCACAATAAAATTATAATGGCTATATCTATTTTGGAAAGCCGTCTTAGGAATTTCACACTCCTTTACCTTCACTTGATGATACCCGAGCCGAAGATCAATCTTAGAGAATTGGCTACTCCATGCAATCTGTCAAACAAATCATCAATCCTTGGAAGAGGATGCCTATTCTTGATGGTGACCCTATTGAGTTGCCGGTAGTTAATACACATCCTAAGAGACTCATCCTTCTTTTTCACTAACAATACAGGAGCACCCGAAGGTGATTTGCTAGGTCTAATAAATCCATTCTCCGACAAGTCCCTCAATTGTTCCTTCAACTCCTTCAACTCCATCGGGGCCATACGGTTAGGGGGAATAGAGATGGGTTGAGTATTGGGGAGGAGGTTTATGCCAAAGATTATTTCCCTTTCGGGAGGAATACCGAGAAGGTCATTTGAGAAGACAGCAAGAAACTCATTTACAACCAGAACCGACTCTATGGGAAGGACTTTAGACTCCACATCCCTAACCCTCACAAGATGGTAAAGACACCCCTTAGAGATCAA
>DF357566.1:124792-150556 GCA_000787875.1 Solanum virginianum
AACTATAATAGGGACAAAGCTTACAGGTACTTATTGAAAAAAATAAGTACTTTTGGGGAGAAATAAGCTTGGCCAAACAGGCTATAAGTCATTAAGCCCTAATCATGCATACTTTAAAAACACATACTTTTGCTTGAAAATTATATACATCATGAAATTCATCATATTGCATGCATAATTAGTCATATTCATCATATAGGAATCATAATCTATATATTAGGAATCATAGCTTAAAAGCCCATATATAAGAAATCATCATGAATTTTGATAAAAAGGAAGGTTTTGGATTGGGTTTCATGGATGAAAATAATCCACGAATGAAGCCCTACATACCTCAAATAAAATCCTTAGAATTAAAGAAGAAAATCTGGAAATTCATAGTCAAACCTTCAAGCTTTAACTTTAATGGAACACTTGACTTGGATAGAGAAATATTATGAACCCTTAAGAGAAATTTAGAAACTATTTGAATGAGTTAGGAATAGGACTTTACAGAGGTTACGTCAGTTAGGGTAGTTAGAGTATCCAAAATGGCATAGTTTAGGACTTAGATGGATTGAAAAAGTCAAAACACCCTTCATTAAAAATTACTAAAGTCGTCCACAAAATCCTTTCCACGGTTTGTGGATCAACTTATGGCTTGTATCTTGCCTCGCTGGTCAGGGTGTCACAAAAGTTGAGCTACTAGAGTTGCAGTTTCTGACCCACAAATATGTAGCATGACTCATGGATAAACTTATGGGTCATAGAATACTTCATAGTAAGACTCCAAAGTTAGATAATTTTTTTTGTTCCTCAGGATCTCCACTTATGAGACCTAATAATGGGTCATGGTTCTTTATATGGACTGTTTGATAACTCATAGGTCAACTTTTAGAATTTTTTCAATTTTTCAATCTAACTGGGTATTTTCCATAAGTGTACCTATGACTCCTGAATGCATCTATGGGTCGTAAAGTAGCTCGTAAATTGACCTATAGCAAAAAATTCAACTCCCACTTTCCCAAGCCTATAAACATGAGACTTGATCCAACAACGGTGGGGTCCAATAATAGTAGTGTCACAAGAACCATTGTGTTACATCCACTACCATTAGATAATAAGTTTGATATATCGAGTGAGTTATTCCAGATGTTATAGCATAAAGGGTTGTTCTTAGGCTTACCATCATAGGATCCACATAACTTTCTACACAATGTCATCTTTGTTTGGAAGAGTGTGATGGGAAATCAAAATTTGTTCCATGGATGTTGTTGGGCTCCGTGTCTTTCTATTATATCTTACTGGCAAAGCAACAGTATGGTTATTTGAGTTTCCTTATAGTTCTATACTTATATGGGCAAAGATGCACAAAGCCTTTTTGGAGAGATACTTCCCTAAATCAAAGAAATTGAAGCTTAAAGACCGTATCAACAACTTTTCATAGATAGCTCAGGAGTCCATTAGCGCTACATAGGAGAAGTTCATTAAGTAGTTGTGGAGTGTTCTAGACCACAAGATCACTAATGATTCTTTAGTGGAGATCTTCTATCGAGCGTTAGACGATAATAGCAAAGCAATCTCTAATACTATAACTTGAGGATCATTCTTGGATTTCACTTTTGCTAAGATAGCCCGAAGGCTGGAGAGAGTAGCCAAGATTAATCGTGCATGGGGCATAAGAGACTCAAAGATGACAAGGAGCTCTTTCTCAATTAGTACAAATCTGGAGCAAGCTAAAATTAACCAAGAGGTATTACAAGAGTTATCCTGGATTAGTGCTAATGTTGGGGGTTATTAATGAAGAAAAACCAAGAGTGGGTCAATGCAATTAGTTAACAACCACCAAGAGTGCCCATTTATGATGAATTTTGCTATAAATAAGATGCTTGCTTTGTGACTAATCATATTAGAGGTTTTCAGACCAATGCCCAAGGATTTAATCAGGATTATCGGCACCAAGGTCAAGAGAATCAAGGTCAGAACTATAATAGGGACAAAGCTTACAGAGATAACTATAACCGAGGAGGATATCATAACAGAAATAGGGTTTAAGACTGAGATGGTGATTGGGCACATAGAGATGGGTATTATAATGACTCAAATAAAGAATATATGCCACTACACAATTGCAATTCTGGAGCTGGTAGTTCAAGTATGAAGAGATGTTTGGTAAGTTTCTCAAGAAAGTGGATGCACAAGATGAGACTATGAACGAGATGAAAGCTAATATTTTGGGAATTAATCAAAATATTTAGTCTCATACAGTGGCTATTAAATAGTTGGAGCAACAATTTAGCCAGATATCAGTGCAATTAAACCAATTCCAAAAGGGTACACTACCAAGCAACACAGTGCAATATCCCAAGAATAATACGCATTGCATGGTAGTTACAACATGTCATGGTAAATAGATGGTCGAAACACCAATATCGATAGTTAATAATGTTGTTGGAAAGGAGATAATTGAGAGCACAGGGACGATTACTAAAGATCAACAAGCCAAGGATGTCATCGATGAATACGTAGTGATACCAAAAAGGTTCAACCCATATTGAGTCTTTCACCATCTTTCCCTTAGAGGCTAAATAAGAAGAATGAGAGGGGGAAATTTCATAACTTCATCTATATTAAAGCAGTTATCCATAAATCTCTCTCATTGATTTATTGTAATAAATGACCGAGTATGCAAAGTTAATGAAGGACCTAGTTACAAAAAAGAGAACAGTGAGTCAAGAGCTTGCTCAAGATCTTCACTATTATGGAGCTATTGTAATAAGTTCCTTGGTGCAAAAGAAGGAGGACCTCGAAGCATTCATCATTCCCTATACAATCGGAGTCTTTAATTTCACAAAAGCACTATGCGATTTAGGAGCTAGTATCAATCTTATGCCTCTTGGGGTGTTCAAGCAGTTGGGCTTGGGAACCCCTACTTTGACATCAACGCAATTGTTAATGGCAGACAAGACCATAAAAAAATCTGTCAGGATACTATATGATATTCTTGTTTGAGTTAAAATTTTCATATTCCATACGGACTATGATTTTTGATTGTGAAATCGATTTTGACATCCCAAACATCCTGGGAAGGCTATTCATAACCACAGGATGAACACTAGTGGATATGGAGTTAGGGTAACTCAAGTTTAGATTCAACAATGAAGAAGTTATCTTTAATGTTTTCTAGTCCATGAAGAGACCTAACCATTTGAAGGCTGTTTCTTTGATTGAGACTATTCATGAAGTGCACCCAGAGGTACCTATAAAGGAGAGGTTGGGTGTCAAAACACTTGAGGCTGTGTTGATGGATTTTGAGAGTGACGGTATCCCAGACTATGATGAAATAATTAAAGCACTTAAATAATAGGATTATCCTAGAAATCAACTCAAGCTTGAGTTGGACTTGAAGAATCGTGAGATGCTACCTACCAGACCATCCATTAAAGAGCCACTAATTTTGGAATTAAAGGCTCTTCCAACCCACTAGAGGTATGTGTTTTTATAACCTAACAATACTTTATCTATCTTGATGAGAAACAGGTAAAGCCATTGGTTTCATTCCTCAAAATATTCAAAATGGCTATTGGATGGATAATTGCAAACATCATTGGCATCCCACTAGGCATCCGCACTTACAAGATTTAGCTTGTTAATGACTATAAGTTGAGCATTGAACACCAAAGACATCTTAACCTAACGATGAAAGAGATTATGCGCAAAGAAATCATTAAGTGGGTAGACGCGGGTATGATATACCTAATTGCTAATAGTGAATGGGTAAGTCCAGTCAAATTAGTTCCAAAGAAGGGGGCATCCTTATGGTTCCTAATGCTAACAATGAGTTGATCCCCATAGGACCAGTCACAAGTGAAAGTGTTGCATGGATTACCACAAGATAAATGCTTCTACATAGAAGGATCACTTCCCTATGTTGTTCATGGACCAGATGTTAGATCGATTGGCAAGCAAAAGTTGGTACTATTTCTAGGATGGTTATTCAGGCTACAACTGAATTTCTATTACTCCAGAAGACCAGGAGAAGATGACTTTTACATATCCTTATGGCACTTTTGCATTCAGAAGGATGACATTTTGATTGTGTAATGCACCAGCTATGTTCCAGAGATGCATAATATCAATTTTCTTATACATGATAGAGAATACTATAAGGTATTCATGGATGATTGCAATGTTTTTGGGGATTCATTCAAGGACTACCTAAATTATATACATGACTTGTTGAAACAGTGTGAAGAGTGTCACCTTGTGTTGAATTAGGAGAAGTGTCACTTTACGATTAAGGAAGGTATCATGATAAAGGATTTAAGGTAGATAAGGCTAAGGTTGAAGTTATTGAGAAGCTCCCTCCACCATCTTTGTAAAAGGTGTGAGGAGTTTCTATCAACAGTTCATAAAGAACTTCTCAAAGATTGCACATCCCTTATGCTAGATACTTGAGTAAGATTCTAAGTTTATTTTTGATGATATGTGTCTCAAGGTATTCGAGGAGTTAAAGTAGAAGTGATTTTAGCAATTATCATTGTTGTTCCAAATTGGACTCAACCCTTCGAGATCATGTGTGATGCAAGTGGGGTAGCACTTGGTTTGGTATTGAGACAAATCAAAGAGAGGATATTACATCCCATTTACTATGTTAGGAAGGCCCTTAATGTAGCACAAAAAATTATACTATTATAGTGTAAGAGTTACTTGTAGTGGTCTTTCCATTTGAGAAGTTCAGGTCATGTCTATTGGGAACCAAAGTCATTGTACACACTGATCATTTGTTGTTGAGATATTTGATGGTGAATAAGGATGCTAAGTAAAGGTTTATTCGATGGGTATTTCTTTTTCAAGAGTTTGACTTTAAGGTTATTGATAGAAAGGGGATAAAGAATTAAGTTGCCAACCACTTATCTGGACTCAAGGATGAGGCTATGGCTAAATTTGAAGATAGGTTCAAGATTAATAATGTGATCCCTAATAAAATAGTATTGGCTCATCACACGATATGATACCATGATTTGCAAATTTTGTGAATTACTTACTCAGTGATGTTGTGCTGCCCTATTTGACTTTCTACCAGCACCGTAAGTTTATGTCTAACATGGGTAAGTTTTTCCCCTAAGATTGAGATAATGAGCATTCCCAAGGCTTGTTATTCTTTACTAGTCGACATGCATCATAATGTATTCGTATAGCACATAAGATCTTATAGTGTGACTACTACTAACCAACTATTCACCAAGATACCCATGAATATGCTAAAGAATATGACAAGTTCCAAAGAGAAGGTGGAATTTCCCAAAAGCATGAGCTCCCTCTTAACCCTATTATAGTTGTTGAGTTATTTGATGTATGGGGTATCAACTTTATAGGGTCGTTTGTCGGTTCATATGGGAATAAGTACATCTTGGGTTTTGTGGACTGCATTTCAAAATGGATGGAAGCAGCTACACTTCCTAACAATGAAGGGAAAAGGGTTATAGTATTCCTCAAGAGGAATATCTTCTTGCAGTTTGGCACTCCTCGGGCGATCATAAGTGATGGAGGTTTCCACTTTTGTAATAGGTTGTTCAAAGCTCTAATAGAGAAGTATGGGGTGAGACATAGTGTGGAAATGCCTTACCATCAATACACGAGTGGGCAAGTTGAGGTATCTAATAAGGAGATTAAGAAGACTTTTTCTAAGATAGTGAATGCAAATTTGATAGATTGGTCATGAAAGCTAGATGATGTAGACTCCCATAGGTATATCTCCTTACCAACTTGTTTTTAGTAAAGCTTGTCACTTACCTGTAGAACTTGTGCACATAGCGATGTGGGCGCTCAAAAAGATAAACTTGGATTAGAACGGTGCTACTACTTTGAGGCTGAGCCAACTCAACAAACTCGATAAGTTTCAGTTGAGGGCATATGAGAGCTCAGCATTATACAAACAAAGGATGAAGTCGTATCATAATCGTTGCATTAAGCATCATCAGCAGACTTGTTTCTATTGTTCAATTCAATGTTAAGGCTATTTCTTAGAAAACTCAAGTCCAAGTGGTTGGGTCCCTACAAGGTCACACGTGTCTTACACCACGGGGCTATTGAGTTAGAAAGCAATGATGTCACAAGGTTCAAAGTCAATAGCCAGAGAATCAAACCATACTTTGGCAACATGGATGAAATCAAGACATTTGAAGTATGGGTGCTAGGTGAATTCTGCATAACCAAGTAGTATAAGTCATGCCGCGACACTAAGTCAAGTGCTACTTGGGAGGAAACCTAAGATTTTAGTTTTACTTTTTACGTATTTGAGTTTTATTTTAGTTTTGGACCCATAGGTAACTTAATATTTGAAATTTTCCTTGCATTTTGGTACTCACAGTTAGGAAAGTTATGAGGTGATAATTTATTTTGATAAGTGTATGCAAGAACAGGATGAAAGCAGCAAACAAGTCCAAAAAGTGAGAAAATATGGTTCTACATGCCAGTCTATAAGTCGTGGTTCAAACCACGACTCATAACACTCTTGTGGAACCAATTCTAGTGAGAAAGAATTTTTGACTTTGTTCCATGAGCTAATGTGACGACCCGTAGGATACACTACAGGCCTTAAATGGGATTCATAAACTCCAGGTGAATTTTCTAGAATTTTTCCAAGTGTCTAAGGTATCCATGAACATTACCTATGGGGCTAGTCCACACCATGACTTATGGATAAGTATTCATGGATCCCAAGTCTTTAATTATGACAATTATGATCCATAAACGAACTTTATGAGCCATAGAACCATCCATAATCCATAATCAGGATTTTGTGGACTAAATCTCATAAAATATTAAGCCAACTCGGTAAGTCTAAAAAGGGGGTAATAAAAATTTTACCCCTAATTTTCCACAAAAAGAAAAATCCCCAACAACCCTATCCTCTTCTTCTGCACTTTTGAACAAAACTCCAACCACCCACTTGTTCCAATGACTATTTTGGTGACCAAGACATTATTTTGACAAGTTTCCATCACTCCTTAGCTCTTCAATCCTTGATTCTCACTGGTCAATCACCCGAAATACACCCTAATTGGAAACTCCAGTATGTTTTCTCAACTTTTTCCAAAATTTTGGCTTAGGGCTTTGATTTATCGAAATATTTAACTATTTGAAATTGTGCCTTCCTAACCTAATTACTTGAATACCTAAAATTTATTGTAAAATTGACCATGGCAATATATTTGAAAATTTGCATAAGGATAGGATTGATTGATTATGTTAATTTCATCTGTAATTGAATCTTAGCATGCCTTATTCACTGTGAAATTATCATTCACTGTTGTATCCATATATTTGCACAGTTTTCTGAAGGAAATAAACTAGATCAAAAGTTGAATTGAAAATTTGTAACGACATCAAAAAGTGTTCGAAAATGTGCCTTGAAAGTGCCCGAAAATGTAATTTTCATATATCTAAAAATCCATTTGTTATTTTCAAAATCCAACTTCATATTCTTGTTTAGGGGGTCAAATAGAGTGGGAAATGGGTCTAACTCAAATTTTAGAGCAACCGTATCAAAATCCGAAAATCGCAAAAAATGCTATTTAGGAGGGTCACCTTTGAAGGAGAATATCTCTTACCACATAAAGAAATAGGTGGCCCATGACAAACAAACTAAAAATTCCTTTGAATTAGCTTTCCAACACACTTGGTTTTACCTCATTCTGAGTTTGGATGGAGGATATATGTCCATTTTCGTAAAACTTATTTATGCAGAAAATGCAGATTCCAGTGGGGGTTTTGCGTCGCCACTGCGACGCGCCCCTTAGTCTTTTGGTAGCTGTTTTAATTTTTTCGGTACAAGACTTATAAGTATTGGGCCTAAGGGTTCCCACACTTGAAAATACATATACATCACCCTCATATCATCCTAAACTCTCCCCAATACTCACCAAAACACTTAGCCAAATATTTACTCCTTAAGTCCCAAACTCAAGACCAATCTTAAGGATTTCTTCAAGGATCTCACTCAAGCTTCAAGTCTCCATCTCCAATCTTCTTCAAGGGTTCTCCAAAGTCAAGGTATGTGGTGTTGAACCATTAGGTCCTTTCACTCATGGTGCCTAAGCCTCCTTTTTACTAATATTGCATGATTTAAAGTTGACTTTACATGTGGGTCTTGTATATTGAAAAATTTACTGCACAGTGATTTATGATCATGAATGTATGGTTGTTTTAACATGTTTTGAGCTCTAAATCTTGGATCTAATACTGGATTTGATGAGGGGCTTTGATGTGAATGTCTTGGGGGTGTTGCAAGGTATTGATTGGTGGTTTTACTTTAGAGTTTCTTACATGATTTCATCTTTAAATTGCATGGTCTTTTACCCCCATCACACACCACTCAAGTGCTTGATAAAATGTTCAGCTAGGATTTCTTATGGAATTGAAGGTCTAATGCATGTCTTATGAGTTGAATGGCAATATGATGATTATATGATGATGAAATGATAATAAAATGATTGTATGGGGGGTTGGTACCTCACTAACCAAAGTGAGGGGTTGGTACCTCATTAACCAAAGCGAGGGGTTGGTACCTCACATCAATATATGATAGTCTATTCTCATACACATAATATGCCCTATGCAAGAATGAGTTATTTAAGCATGTTTTACTTAACCATTGATCATACATGCCATATTGCTTTATGATGCCAATTGTTTTCTATTATGCATTTCGATTATGATGTCTATCTCTTGTTGTATTGCATCTCACAAACGTATTACATTCAAATGAACTAACACATACTCTATGCTTAC
The DNA here is from genome assembly GCA_000787875.1 of Solanum virginianum. Lineage (NCBI taxonomy): Eukaryota > Viridiplantae > Streptophyta > Magnoliopsida > Solanales > Solanaceae > Solanum > Solanum virginianum. Next base: position 133,568 of record DF357566.1, read on the forward strand.
ATGATGTTACCATGTAGGAACTGAAGCTCCATTTGGGCATCATCCTCCTCCATGTGGCTAGTGGTATCCATTCAAGCTAGTTGGTGAATCATCATGTTCAAGGGTAATATGCATGTTCTTATGTTATGTATTAAAGAGTATCCTTCTTTTTGGTATACTTTTACTATGAGGGAGAGCCCGGTTGCTTGTTTTTACCCCTATTAAGTCCTATGTTAAAGGTCTTGTTGGACAAGTTATGTATTATGCTTAAACTTTGACTTACTTATGATATTCAAGATATCTAAATATGAATCTCTCCCATAGTCCCAATTCTCCTTGTTTATGTTTCTTGTTTTACATTGCTTCTACGACCAAGGATGTATAATGATATGCTATAAAGCTTGTTTGGGGTTCCTTCGAGTTCCCCATTCGTCGATTATGTCAAGGCCCTAGGCTTGGGTCATGATAAAGATAGTATCAGAGCACTAGGTTGATAGATCCTCGGAGTCCAACACACCGCGTCGATTAGAGTCTTATTCATGGTTGTGAAGTGCGCTACGACTATGAATAGGAGGCTATGAGGCATTTTAGGGAATGTTTTTCTTCTTCATATTCAAAGTCATACTATAGAGTTAAGTTTTTTTCCCCTAACGATTATTGTTTGCTATTATAGTTGATCATGCCAAACACAAGAGGAAGACGGACCCAAACTCCCGAGGAGCAACCAAACAATGGCGAGCTCCAGGATGCTCTTATTCTGCTCGCCCAAGTGGTGGCCAACCAAGTTGAACAAGGAGCCCAAGCCCCTCATTCTACTACCTCGGTAGTTAGGGTAAGGGATATCATGAGGATGAATCCTCCAGTTTTTCGTGGGTCAAAGGTGCATGAAGATCCACAAAAGTTCATTGATGAGGTTTACAAAATTTTATCTATCATGGGTGTTGGGTCAAATGAAAAGATGGAGTTGGAGGCGTACCAACTCAAGGGGGTAGCCCAAATTTGGTATGATCAACAGAAGGGTGAGAAGGGAAATGGTTATATGGTGCTTTGGGAGGATTTCAAATGGGCCTTCCTTAATTGATTTTTCCCTCTTAAGCTTGAGAAAGCTAAGTTAGTAGAGTTTATGAACTTGAAACAAGCTGCTATGAGTGTGAGGCAGTATGCCCTCAAGTTTAATCAACTTTCAAAGTATGCTCCTTATTTGGTGGCCGATCCTAGATCTAGGATGAATAAGTTTGTGATGGGGGTCTCCAACTTGGTGGGTGAGGAATGATGGTCTGCCTTGCTTATTGGTGACATGGACTTGTCTTGATTGATAACATATAACGAGCAAATGGAAAAAGACAAGTTGAGGAAGAGGAGAGGGCATAAGGCCAAGAGGGCCCATTTTGAAGGAAAGTTCCAAAGTCTCCTAGATAAAGGTGATGATATATGTCCAATATATGGTAATGTTCATAGGGGCCCATGTTTGAAGGACATCAATGCTTGTTACCATTGTGGTGAAAGGGGCATAGGAGGAGAGATTTGTCCTCGTAGGCGCAACAAGGGTAAGGGTGGTGAAGTTAGTCAAGGGAGTTCTCCAAGGCATAATTGGTTCTATGTTCTTCAAATAAGGCAAGAGGTAGATGGAGTACTCGATGTTGCTACCGATAAGTTGAAATTTCCTAGACTTTATTGTGTATGTACTGTTGGGGCCGGTGTGCCATTGTTTCTTTCCTTATTCTCTTGGTTGCTAATGGGCTTCTTGTGTGTCCCAAGTTATGATGTGAACCTTTGGTGTCTATCTCTTGGTTGAGTATATGGTTGCTAGAAAGTCCATAAGTATTGATCTGTGTTCATATTGCATTAGGTCTAGCCTTGTGACTTGTTGGAATTGGTGTAGTAATTTTAATGCTATATTTGGGATGGAAAAGTTGCATGCATGTTGTGTCTCCATGGATGGTAGGACTCGTAGGGCTAGTTTCTGATTCCCTAATGAACCCGTCTTAGCGGGAAGTTGTCAAGTGGTAGCAAAGGAGGTAGGTCCATTCTTGTCTTAAGATTCAATTGATCTCTAAGAGTTGCCTTTGTCCTTATTGTATAGGAGTCTTGTCTTGTGATCTTGATTGAACTTAGCTTGATGTGTTGGAGGTCTTGGAGTAGTTTGGGCTACTTGCATAACATGTTTTCAATAAGTGTATAACCCATAAGGTGGTAATATGAGGGTTGAGGATGGTATGTGGGCAATTACAATGGGATAGTCGCTTCACTAAGGTTGATCTTAGGTTTGAGCTTGGTCCCCAAGTGAGCATTATTGGTAGTGGTAGAGTTATTTGGTTGATTTATGCATTGTCTATGTTTATGAATCCATAGAATAGGGTCTTAAAACCCTACCTTGATATGTTTGTGGGGATCCCTAGTGATGAGGTATTGATTTGTTTAGGGCTTGTGAATCATTTGGGGGTAGTATTGCAAGTCTTGAAGGATAAGAGGTTGTTTGATAAATATGATAGGTGTGCATTATAGATAGTAAGAGGGTGGCTAGAATCCTTTAAGGATTATGAATGAGTGTGCATTCGTTTTTCCGATAAGGCTAGTGTTGTGGTTAGTACTCTAGGTAGCCTAGTATGTGTGGATAATAGTGGCAAAGAGGAGACTAGTGTGGTCCATCGGTTGGTTAGGTTGGAATTTAGGTTGAGGGAAGTTGAACATGGTAGTATAGTGTTCTTGATGGTTCCAAATCTTCTTGCATTAAGAGGTCTAGATTAGGCAAGGCCTTATTTCCACCTTATTAGAGTTGGGAGTTTTGGGTAAGAAGATGATAGAGTGGAGGTTGTCTCCCAAGGGTGAGATAGTGGTTGTGTTACCAATGAAGTTAGCTGTATTTAAGATTGATAATTTAGTTGAGGATTGTGAGTCCCTATTGAGTGTAGAAGAGGTTTGTAAGATTGCATAAGTTGGGAATTTACCAATGGATAGGAGTAGGGTGGTTTTATTTGTCATGCTTCTAGGTTGAGGAGATGTGTTGGTGACTCTAGTACTATAGAGTTCTTTGAGGTTGTGGGTGTTATGGAGGATAAGTTGGCTTAAGATAAGGTCCCGATGGGGGTGTTGGATGGATGAGTGGAGAAGTTGATTAATAATGGTGTAGTGTTCTTCAAGGCCCTTTGGAAGAGTCGTCTATTCGTTTGTGTCTCTCAGGAAGCCGGTGTTGGCATAGAAAGGAAATACCCATATTTCTTTCATTCTATTCAAGCTTATGATGACATGTCGAGCCCCTTATTATGATTCTAAGTCTCATGCTCCAACCCCTATGGCATTCATATGCATTCATGTTTAAGTTGGCAAGTTCATGATGATTTTACACCTATGTTGGGATTTTGGAAAATGGTTTTTTAAAGTGTATTATTGCATTCTTGTTGGGGCTGATCTCCTTATGATTATTCTTCTCTTGTATGTCCCTTTAACATTTGGGGACGAATGTTCCCAAGGGGGAGATATTGTAATGACCCCAAAAGTGCCCGAAAAAGTGCCTCAAAAGTGTCTGAAATCGTAATTTCCATATATCTAAAAATCCATTCGTTATTTAAAAAATTCAACTTCATATTCTTGTTTATAGGGTCAAATTGAGTGGAAAATGGGTCTAACCCAAATTTTAGAGCAACTGTATCAAAATCTGAAAATATCAAAGAACACTATTTAGGAGGGTCAACTTTGAAGGGGCATATCTATTAGCACACAAAGAACTAGGTCGCCTACAACCAAACAACTTAAATCCCTTTGAATTAGCTTTCCAACGCACTTGGTTTCACCTCATTCTGAGTTCGGATAAAGGATTTATGCTCATTTTTGTAAAACTCATTTGTGTAGAAAATGTAGATTCCAGTGGGATTTTTGCATCGCCTCCGCGACGCGCCATTATGTTTTTTGGTGCTTGTTTTAATTTTTTTAGTCCAAGACTTATAATTCTTGGGCCTAAGGGTTCCCACACTTGAAAATACACATACTTAGCCTTATTTTACCCTCATATCATCCTAAACATTGCCCAATATCACTCAAATACTTAGGCTCATATTTCACCCTAAATCCAAGTCCCAAACTTAAGACCAATTTTAAGGATTTCTTCAACGATCTTACTCAAGCTTCAAGTCTCCATCTCCAATCTTCTTCAAGGGTTCTCCAAAGTTAAGGTATGTGGTGTTGAACTATTGGGTCCTTTCACCCATAAGTGTTGCAAGGTGTTGATTGATGGTTTTACTACAGATTTTCTTGCATGATTTTATTTCTAAATTGCATGGTCTTTTACCCCCATCACATACCCCTCAAGTGCTTGATAAAATGTCCGGCTAGGAATTCTTGTGGAATTGAAGGTCTAATACATGTCTTATTAGTTGAATGGTGTTATGATGATTATATGATGATGAAATAATGATGAAATAATTGTATGCCCATGATGTATAAGGATGAGAGGAAGTGAAGGTATATGATAACTTTATGATAATGAGAGTATGGTATTCATGAGTTGATTTCATGAAAAAAGTAGCAATAGTGATGAAATTTAACCAAGGTGAAGGGTTGGTACATTATTAACCAAAGTGAGGGGTTGGTACCTCATTAACCAAAGTGAGGGTTGGTACCTCATTAACCAAAGTGAGGAGTTGGTACCTCATTAACCAAAGTGAGGGGTTGGTACCTCATTAACCAAAGTGAGAGGTTGGTACCTCACACCAATATATGATGGTCTATTCTTATACACATGATATGCCCTATGCAAGCATGAGTAATTTAAGCATGTTTTACTTAAGCATTGATCATAAATGCCATATTGCTTTATGATGCCTATTGATTACCGTTATGCATTTCGATTATAATGCCTATCTCTTGTTGCATTGCATCCCACATACTTAGTACATTCAAATATACTAACGCATACTCTATGCCTACATGATTTTACCATGTAGGAACCAAAGCTCCATTTGGTCATCATCCTCCTCCATATGGCTAGTGGTATCCATTCAAGCTAGTTAGTGAGTTATCATGTTCGAGGGCAAGATCCTTGTTCTTATGCTATGTATTAAAGACTATCCTTCTTTTTGGTATACTTTTACTATGAGGGTGAGCCTGGTTGCTTGTCTTGGCCCCCATTAAGTCTTATGCTAGAGGTGTTGTTGGACAAGTTATGTATTATGCTTGAGCTTCAACTTACTTATGATATTCAAGCTATTTAAATATGAGTCTCTCCCATAGTCCTAATTCCCCTTATTTATGTTTCTTATGTTGTTTTTCATTGCTTTCACGACCAAGGATGTGTAATGATATGGTATGAGGCTTGTTTGGGATTCCTTCGGGTTCCCCATTCACCGATCACGTCTAGGCCCTAGGCTTGGGTCATGATAAAATTGATAACAAAAGTTTGCAAGGATAAATATAACATGTATTTGGATTAAGGAATCTCAATTGATTTAACTGACAAATGCCATGAACAGTATTGGTCTGTATGTCCTATTATGTATGGCTACTATTAGGTATATAATAATTGGAATGGGGTTGACAAATTTGGAGTTGGTATATCTTTGTGTTTTGATTAGACTTGGGCTTATAAATATTGTTATGTATAAAATTGACAAAAAGGACTGTGTTTTGGGCTCTAAATTAGATTGAATTTGGTTAATCCTAGTTGGCATGTATTGGGTTGTATACTTTGATATTATTTTATACTAGGGTCATTGGCTAAAGTTTAGAATGCATAACCATGTTTTGAATATGGATTTGGACTTGACTTTTCCAAACACTGCATGCTCAAACTCACGAGGGTCTTTTATAGCCTGTGATTCAATCCACAGACCATAATTACCCCTTATAGATGGGTTCCAGTGACTTGAAAATTTCAGGATTCAATAGGTCGAACCTGTTTACAAGTTATAGTTTAACCCATAGGCCATAAACAGTGTTTGTAGTCTTGGATCCTGCAAAATATATTTTCTAGGTCTGCAACTACAGCCTCAATCTACCACCCGTGGTTTAATCCACAGGTCGTGAATGGGTATCATAGTTATATTTCTGTGAGCTAATTTACTGTTACCCTATTTCTATGACAGCCTTCTATGGCCCATTGAAACGCCCCAAAAATGCCCCAAAATTGTGCTTAAGAAATGCCTATAATCGTAATTTCTATATATCTCAAAATCTGTGTGTGATATCAAAAATCCGACTTCATATTCTTAATCAGGTGGCGAAATTGAGTAGAAGATAGGTATAATCCAGATTTTAGAAGACCCATAGCGAAAAATAATTTTCATAAAATTTTCAAAAATAGAGAGGTACGCGATGGCTCCACAGCATGGACCTGTCGTGGAGCAGTGTTATCACTTCCTTAATTTTTCTATTTTAGCCTAAGGCATTGGGATCATGGCCCCATGCCCATTTACACGTGAAATATCCCATACTTAGTCATTTTTCAACTTCATATCACTCAAAAACCCTCTCTAAAACCTCTCATCCATTTTATCAAAATTCCCATCCAAATTCAATTGTCTCAAGCTTAATTTTGGATCTCAAGAACTCTATTAAGATCTAAGTCTCCTTCAAGCCTACATCAAGGAATCCCCAAATTTAGGTATTTGGGTTTCATCCATTGGGTCCTTTCATCCATAGAGCCCAACCTTCCTATTTTATAAAAATTGCATGATTTCAAGTTGTATTTCTTATGGGTATCTATTATTATGAAATATGAGCATGAAATATGTTTGGGTTTTGTCAAATATTGTTGATTATGCATAAATATCTATTTTGAGCTTATACTATAAAGTGATCTTTGTCTATTAAGGCTATACATGATTCAAGCTATGAAATCTACGAACTATTGTGAGGTTTTGATATGATTTACAAGTTACCCATGATGGGATTTTATGATGATTTTGGTAAGCTGATTTACATGATTTTAAGATGCATTGATTTTACTATTTTATGATCTAGGCACGAACACCGACTGGATGTTTGGCCCCATGCCTATCATCAAGGCCTTGCTCAACTTCGCATTGATTTTACTATTTTATGATCTATACTCTTGCATTTTGTATGATTTGAACATGTACTCATATGTGCCCACCAAGTGTTCGATGAAATGTCAAGTAAAGAATTCTCAAGTTATTTGCATGTTTTGCAAGTCAAGTGACTTCACGATGAATATGGGCTATCAAATATGTTATGAATTCATGAAATTATCTATGATTATGCAAGTATGAAGCCAAGCCCTATTTTCAAGATTTTACATCTTATGAGTCACTCATGTTAAAGCAAGGTTCATGTATGATTATGATCTATTCTCATGTTTCAAGTTAGACTCACCATTAGAGGTCAAGTATGTTTAAGAGCTACTTATGTCATGATTCCACGTTTATTACAAGTTACTAAAGTTATGATTATTTCAAGTATTTCGTGGGATTAGACTTAGCACTAATGGATTGGATATCGGCCTGGACTATCTTCAAGGGTCCATACCCCTTTCCTCAAACTATGTGCCAACATAGGATTATGATATACCCTTGTTATACTATTAGATCTATTTAGTGTACTTTATCATGAAATCCACCAGGAAATGGGACAGGTTCGGGGCTACTTCTCCGAAATGGGATGGGCTTCCATAAGGTGAAGTATGGTTTACCTTAGCAAGTAGACCACCTCTTTACTGATGAGAGGTAATCACGGGATTCTAAGTTGTCGCTTGCTTGGTCTTACTCTTTGTTGGTTGAGGTCTTTTCCCACATATGTATTGTGTCCTATGCAAATTGAATAATTTATAAACATGTTTTACTTCAAGCATTGATCATGCATGTCATATTGAGAATATGCTTATCTATTGCCTATTATAATGCATTTTGACTATATTGACTTATGTCTTGCTGCATTGCATCCTATATACATAGTACATTCAAATGTACTAATGCATACTTATGCCTAAATGATATCACCATGTAGGGACTGAAACTCCTCTTGATCATCCTCCATGTGGCTAGTGAGATTATTCAAAGATAAACTTGGTGAGTCCTCAAGTTTGGGGACATTATCTACTTTCTCTTGCTATTATTAAGACTTCTTTGTGTTGAACATTTGACATTATGAGGATGAGCCCAGAAAGTGTCGTAGCCCCCGTTCCGCTCCAAGTTTAGAGGTGTATGTTGGATATTATGATGTTATGAGCTTGACTCTTATGCTTTGTTTATATTCAAGACTTTTCTTAGTCCCACTTCTCATTTTATATATCTCTTGTTATTGTTTACTTTGCTTCCACAACCAAGGATGTGTGATTGATATGCTAAGAGGCTTGTTTGGGTCCCTTTGGGGTTCCCATTTACCGTGTCACGTCTAGGCCTTAGGCTTGGGTCGCGACACTCATAGTTCGCTCTACATCCCATGGATGGGCTTGCTTACATCCATCTGTGATTTATTTTTGTAAGTTTTGGTTTTTGGTTTTTGTTTTTCATTATGTGTTTTTATGTACAAATATCATGGGTCCCAAAGCAAATACAGCTAGACATGCAGAGACTCGAGCATTGAGAGAGAGACTACGTGATGAGTTGACAAAGTCTGAGGTAAGTGGCTCTTTAGAGGAGCTTGACATCCATCTCGACGAGGGTGTTGAGCCACGATGGACACGGGCATTGACTCAATAAATTGTACCAGCCCAAACCCCGATTACCACGGTACAGCCTCCCAGTATAAGAAGAGAGGCCCTACATGGAGCGACTCTATACAGTTTTCTATTTCCAGAGAGGGGTATTGGTCTGGATCCCCTGATTGTGATTGTTCTGGCTTAGAGAAGGAGTCTGGTTTGGAGTTCGAGAGTTTGGACAAATTAGTCATGGTTCCTATATATGTATCCAGCCAACCTAGACGATGGTGCATCAAGGATATGTGTGCCATATACTATGATGATATATGATAGGATGACGCAGGCCAGTATACAAGGACTATCTTAGAGGAGCCCCAGATTCTAAAATTTGGATTTGATGTAGTATCAGCCATCTGTAACACTTTTTCTTGGTACCAACTTGAGTGGATGACAGCACCATCGGGGAAGTACTCCTCGATGTTAATCAAAGAGTTATATGGCTCATATGCTTCTACCATTATTAAGGCCACTTCGAAGAAGGGTAAGCTTATCCCCCAGCCATGTCTGACCCGAAATTAGTCAAGATGTTTCAGTAGACCTTTTAGAGGCTATTGTTCAGATATTTTTGTTCGGTCCCAAGTATCAGCCCCCTGTTTCTACAATAGAGCTTGACTACAGACTAGGACAAACACGAGACTATGTTATGATAAGATACTTATCCCAAAAGGCCACCCTACTTTGATGGGTCATGGGGTACATAGCTGAGCAAGGCACGAACACCGACTGGATGTTTGGCCCCATGCCTATCATCAAGGCCTTGCTCAACTTCACCGCTAAGTTTTGGTAGTCCATGGTCCACCAGCACATCTGGCCAACATAAGCAAATAACACACTTACACTAGATCTTGCGGTGCTAGTAGCCAGTATTATAGTTAGTTACTACATCGATTTTGCTCGTTGCATAGTTGAGGAGATCCATGAGCGAGCTCTTCGGAGGTCAATGTTTATTTCTTTTCCTTGCCTAATTTATAAGTTATGCACTGATGCAAGGACAATAGATAGATGTGCAATATACTCAGGATATTGGCCTAATAAAGGCTGATGAGAATCCTATTGCACCCCAACGAGCACCACATCCCACTGTCAAACTTCCAAAGATATTCATCGAGCCTCCACATTTTGAGGTTGCCCCTACTATTGCTGAGTTTGAGAGAACCCCACCAAAAGGTGATGAGATAGAAATGGGGCCTACTTTCACATCCTCCACTATACTAAAGTTATTTTGACGTGTCAGCCCACGAGTATGGTTTACATATTCGTGGAGTCTATTCAGGCCTTAAAACAGCGCCAGGCTCAAACTGAGTCCCAGTTGGTTTAGTTGGTTCAATAGATCAAGCCTTGGGTATACAAGACCATTATAAAGTCAGAGGAGATCATGATAGAGTGCTACACGGCCACCCTGGATCAGCAATGGAGAGTGATTTATGGCCGCGTAGACGTATTCGAGAAGAATTTGGAGGATCACCTTAATATAACTCGAGATCCTAACTGTTCTACTATCCGGATAGAAATCTAGCAACTCTGCAAGGAGATTAAGTGGCAGCACTAGCACCATTGACCATTTCCATACCTACCATCAATCCTCTGATGTTGAACCTATTTGCTGAGGAGCCCACTGTTCCCACTTTTGAGAAGAAGCGACATACTGGCGGGGAGGATCCAGATGCAGCATTGCAACATGCACAGAGGATGGAGTGCCAGCAGCTTGATACCACCAGATAGGCTTCTATCTTAGATGAGCAGATGCAAATTGCACGTAAGTGTAAGATAGCGCAGGTTTTTGGACCTTTTTTAGCAGCCGCTATGACAAAGGAGACCACCCAAAAGGTTCAAGGGGGTAGTCCCAGACTGATACCAGCGCCTAGGTTGTCCAGGTATGTTTCTTTTTGACCCCTATACATACTTTTGGATGTATTTAGGTACATTAAGGACAATGCACTACTTCTTCGATGGGGTGTGGGTAGTTATAGGCCTCCGGGTAGTCTAAGTAACTAAGGCCTATATCTATTCATGTTTTTGCATTTGCAGGGTTTTCTTGCTTGTGTTCTATCCCTAAGGACATTTATTTTTCTGTTGAATCGGCATGTTTAGGAAGTATAAGTAATATTAGTAGCACATTGTATTGATATATGTGGCATGTATTGATCTATTTTTAGATGATGTGCTTGTAGATAGTTTTGATAGTAATCATATAGGATCTGTATATGACATTTGTGTATTTTGATAGAATAAGGCTAAATTGTGAATAAAAAGCATGATTTGAATGTTTATATTGATAGTGTTAATCAGTGCCAAGTGTGTGTAAGCCTAAATGTATGATTCTTATACTGTGTTTCAATCTAGAACTTGCCCTGTTAGTCTGACTGAGACTGTAGATTAGTTGGTTAGGAAAGAATCATTGACCATTTTTCATAATAGTATACTTAGCCTAAATGACCAACCAAATACAACATGTATCCCTTGATCCAAATGTTTGAGCCATACATGTACCTTTTCTTTGTAAATGCCTAAGTCACCTACCCTTTTGTTTATGTAAATCTTGAATTTGGCCCTGCTCCTTCCTTGAATATTGTGCACCTTGACTTAGGCTAAAAATCTTGAGTTGAGGGTGGCTACCAAAAATGCCCTTAGTTCATTGGTAGGATATTACGCACCTCAACTCAAGCCAAAAACCTAAGTTAAAGGTGGCTACTGCAAAGAAACCACAATAACTCAGGACGACAATCAAAGTAGTACAATGAAAAAAAAGAAAAATATGAGAAGGGTGTGGAAAAAATGAATAAACACCAAAAAGAGAGCTAGAAAGAAAAATAATTGAGAAAAATAACAAGCAAAGAGTATGAGAAACATGGAAAGACACCCAAATAAATTCAAAGTGTGTGAAAAGAAACAATGAGTTGTAAACATATCAGTGTTGGCAAGGATAAGTGCAAAATACTGCAATGTCAAGGTGGGCAAATAGTCACTATGTTCTAGATAATCATCCCAAGCCCCCCCCCCCCCCCCCCCCCACGAGCCTATGTTATAAGCCAAGAAAGTCTTATAGTGATCCTAGTTTAACTAGTTGAATGTCATGATTTAGAATATAGGGGTAAGCTTATGGTATTATACCCAGTATTTGAATGTTAGTTTTGAGTGTAAATGTATTCAACTAGCTCCTGACATTGAATAGAAATAAATCAATTTGCGCGAAAAATGAGATTTATTTTGTTTGTGAGGGCACTTGAATAACATTGTTGATTATTGGACTCTTTCGATGATTGTTGCTTATGTACATTGCCTTGTATGTAAAAATTACCTTGTCATTTATTCATTAGCATGAATTTGCTTGATAAATATCTTATGTATGCACTGAAGGTTTGGAAGGGTATCTGTTATTGACTAAGATATGATATGTGTCATATGATTGATGTATGTATGTTTGTTGTATTGCTTATGTTAGATTGAGTCCGCTGCTTAAGGACAAGCAACAATATTAAGTTAAGGGTGTTGATGTTTCACTAAAATATAAAACTTTGATGCTTTAAACTTAGAATTTTATGTTTTCTCTAGCGAATTTTAGTAGATTTGATGTGTGCTTTGTTGTTTTTACAAGATTTCAGGATTCGAGATGTTTTTGTGAGGATTGCTGAAGTTTTGTAGATTTTTCCTTGGTATGAGACCACCTGTGGGCCATGGTTGATCCACAAGTCATAGAAGGATGTTCGTGGCTTGATTACAAAGTTTAGAAAATTTTCTAAAAGTTCAATGACTATTAGCAGGACGAATCATGGTTCATTTCACGACTTGTAGTCTTGTTCGTGGGGCAAAATGCAGAGTTTCAAGAAATGAACAGGACGAAGAAGACCACGACCCGTAGTCCAAACTATGAGCCTTGGATGAGGACTCGTACATGGTGCCCAATTTTCTGGAAGGCAGTCCAAGACACCTTGACCACGAGTCGTGGATCATTTCACGGGTTATACATTGGCTCGTGGTCAGGCCCGGATCTAGTTTTCCTTGCCTATTTAGGATTTGGTTGCTTATGTCTATAAATAGAGTTTTTATTTAGTTTTGAACATGTAGACTAGTAGAGAATATAATATTACTTTTAGTTGGAGTTTGTTCTTGGATTTTTCGACAGACATACTTCATTCTTACTTTCAAATCTTTATATTGCTATTTACTTGGAAATTATGGATTTGCAATTCTTCAATTCTTCGTTCTAAGTATTTAATTATGCAAACATCAAACATAATTTCATCATCTACAATAAACACGAGTGTGCATGTATGCATTATTTATTTCTTTTTTTTGGATTGCTTTTTAATGGTGGCCAACATTAGACTCGTTTTATTCTTACTTGCCGGACCAAGGGGATAATGAATGAGATAAGGGATAAATAACATGATTCGATATGTGTACTCTCATCTAATCAGCCGAAATGGACCAAGGGATAGCTATACTGGGACCAAGGTAAAGGTTATTAATGCGATACCCGTAGACGGACCAAGTTGCGTGGAGAAATTTGCCTATTTGCTGGACCAAGGACTTAGGTGAACATAACTTACTAGTTATACATACTACACAATAGAAAAGGTTACAATTATGAGGTTATACTGCATTAGGAATTCATGGAAAATATAATACTCTAGTTATCTTCTCTCACTGCATTTGTAGTACTTGCATCTGAATTGTTATTAGAATAGGTTTTAATTATTGTTATTTCATCATAAACCCCCCTTTGGGAATAAGTTGATTAATTTCTCAAAGTTGCTTTAATTTTTTCAAGTCTAGATCATATTCCTCATGGGATCAACCCTAACCATTGTTAGGTTCTATATTTGAAATAAGGACCGGTTATACCTTAGTTGAGAGGTATAATTTGGCGTGACCAATGATCCAGATTATCCTCCACTTTGCCTTTTCCTCTTCCAGCCCTTTCAGCATCCCTCTTTTCCTCCACCTTTCTCCCATCTGCTTTGATCTCCTCTTCTGCCTTCTTGAATAGCTTTAGATGGATAACATAATAGTCTTGCTCATTATGTCCCTGTAGCTTGCACATCTTGTAGTAATTGGGCAAGTAATCATATCTAACCTCTATTCACTTTTCTTTGATTTCTCTCGATTTGTTCCTCATGCCTAAATTGATTCTCTTAGGAAAATCTCCCATCAAATCAACTTCTACTTTAACTTTAGGATAATTAGGTTGGGTCTTACTCCTTGTAGCTAAGTCCACCTATAATGGTTTCCCCACTACAACAACAAGCGAGAAAACTGCTTTCCAACCAAAAAATTTGGAAGCAATGATGGAAAAGAAATTCATGCAATAGCTATTGTTGTTTTCTTTTCTATATCAAACAATGGATCTCACTTGAATCTCCTCATTGAACGTCTTGCTCTTGTGTGTAATACAGAATTGTGGTTGAGGTAGCAAATTGACATAGTCTTTAATTAGAGTCGCCTAGATTAGTATGTATTTGTTGCTTAAGAGTCCAATGTTAACTTCCCCTTTTAAATCACATTATTTGGAGACTATTCTCCTTAGATCCTGCATCTCCGACCAACCATATGAAAATTTTCCAGCAATCGCATATAGGAGATCTTTATTTATGATCATCTGATTTACTTCTTCTTCCTCCCAAGCAATCCATGGTTCCTTGTGTAGGTATGAAATCTGCTTAAGAGGAATAAGTTTTTTAATTATTTTCTATTGTGGCATGACCGTGCTCGCATATGATGGCTTTTCTCTGCGTTAAGGACGTTAATTGCTGATCTATCCTCCATCAAAGGAGGTTTGTTGGCGGTCAAAACGACCATCGTGAAACGGTATCAAGACTAATTAGGGTTTTGTGTGGCAAATTTCTAGAGAACATTTTTTCATACTAATAGGAACCTCAACTTAAATGGTAGATCGTTATGCTTGTGAGTAATTTAATTTTGGAAAAACTAAGCTTATGCCCCTTTAAATCAAACTATTTATATACATATACCTTTTTACATTTTATGCCCCTCTAATATTAAAATTCGTGTGCTGACATTATGCGGACGTCAACACCCACCTTGTATGATATACCAATATGGTATATATACAGATAGGGTATCACAAAGGATTAAGCTCAATCTTATATGTATTGATATGGTATCAATATACCAATGAAGTATCACAAAAAATATATTTTCTATCAATTTAGAATTTAATAAATAAGTTTGTAACTATAATAATTTTCTCTTAATTATTTTATTTTATTAAAAGAAGAGCTAAAAAAATTACTCCATATGATACCGATAGGATATCAATATACCGAGTATCATAAGAATATATTTTCTATTAATTTAGAGTTTAATAAATAATTTTGTAACTTTAATAATTTTCTACTCCTATACCGACGGAGTTTCACAATGAAAATATTTTCTATTAATTTAGAGTTTAATAAATTTTTTATTTGTTTCTTAAAAAAAAATAACCGCTTATGATACCAATTGGGTATCAATATGCAGTTAGAGAACCACAAATGATTGAGTTCATTCTATATGATACCGGTATGGTATATATATACAGTCGGAGTATCACAGAGGATTATTTCATAATATTCATGCTGACATCAGCACGACGTCAGGGCGAAATAAAAAAGGGAAGGTAGGATAAGAAGGTAAATAGTTTAGACCATGGGTCCATTAAGAATAAATAATTTGAATTGAGGCCATTTAAAATAAATAATTTCACATTAGGTTTATTTTATGTAGTTTTTCCTTTAATTTATTTAGGGAAAAATTAAGTTTCTGCCACTTTAAATCAAACTATTTATATCCATATACCCCTTCACATTTTATACGTCCATATTATTAAAATTTTCCCCCTACTATTAAAATTTGCTGCTGACGTCAACATCCGCTTTTATGATATACCAATTGAGTATACATATACCAATAGATTAAGCTCAGTCTATACGATACCGATCGAGGTGGATCCAGGATTCAAATGTTAGGAGTGTCATATCGTCTAAACGGTATAGCGGATCGGTCCCTTCAATTTTGGGTTATAATTCGAGTTATTACTTTTTTTAATTTTTATAAATAAATCAATTAAATATGCATATTTAATAAAAATATATTTTTAGATATTTTAATATTAAAGATATATATATATATGAGTACTTCATCTTTTTTTAAAGAAAAAAATTAAGAGACTTTATTCTCTAAATTTTTGATAAAACAAGAGATTTATTCTCTAAATCTTTAAATTATTTCCTTTTTAATATGCATCCAAATGATTTAGATAATAGAACAGAAGTAAGAGGAACTTCGTATCAATTTCTGAAATTTTGACAAAAAGCGAAGAAAATTTTGAAGGAGCAAGTCTAAAACCAACTTTAATCATTAGTGTGAATATAAATAATTTCATTAGGGGTAAGAGAAGAATTATAAATTAAAGTTATAGAAAAGTAACGCTCTTTAGGATATTCTAAAAAAGAAAGTATGTCATATAAATTAAGATAGAAAATAATATTTTATACTTAAAATAATAAGAATAATGATGATAATAATAAAAAATAAAAAAATAAGTTGACAAAATTCAAATTGAGAAGTTTCATTCCATAAATATAACATATTTAAAATGTTAAAAATCCATGAAGTGCCATAGCCTAGTGGATAGGTTTTAATCCTAATAACGTTGATGATGGTTGTGGGTTCGAATCCATGTAGTGAACCCCAATTTTGCAAAAGGGGAAAAAAATACTGTGATACAAAATGTGGCTGGATAGAGTCGAACTTGTGCACTTTAGGACCAAAACCCAACCTGCAACTATCTGCACTACACGCGTATTTGGTATTTTGTGTGTCACATTTAATATTTGTAAGCTTTCTGGTACATATCATCATTACTAAGAAATCCGAATAAGCAGCTGAAGCAGGCACCTTTTCGTCAATATGTCTGCTTGAGCTGCCTGCTTTTTCACCGCTATTATATGGGACCCGCAAAAATAATTTGCGGGTCCATTAATTAAATATTTTCAAAGCAGCTTCACTACATTTCTTCAGCTGCTACAATTATGATTTTTCAATATTGCTTCAATGATTAGGGGTGTGCAAAAATCGAGCCGACTAATAAACTGAATCGATAAAAACGTTATTAGTTTATTCTTATTGGGTTATTAGATTATCGAGTTTTTAATGGTTTAGAAAAAAAAAAGATTATGAGGTTATTGGTTCGATATTGATTTTTACTATTGTGTTATTGGGTAAACCGATAACCCAATAAGATTACAATAATTTACTATTTTACTCCTTCGTAAATATTAAATATTATTAATTTAATAGTAATAGGACACTATAACAATACTTTAAATATTTTAATCTTTATAGTGACGGAGTTTCAC
>DF357566.1:150680-169990 GCA_000787875.1 Solanum virginianum
GAACTGAACCGACCGATGCACACCCCTATTAATGATGATTTTAAAATATTAGTCACGATAAATTATTTTTGTGAGTTTCTTAATTTAATATTTTCAAAGCAACTCTATTATTTATTTTTGTGAGCTTCTTAATTAATGAGCAGCTCAAGCAAGTAACTCTCTGTCAACATGCCTGCTTGAGCTGCCTGCTTCTTTGCCGCTATTATATGGGACCCACAAAAATAATTTGCGGGTTCATTAATTTAATATTTTCAAAGCAGCTTCATTATATTTCTTCAGCTGCTACAATTATGATTTTGCAATATTGCTTCAATGGTGATCTTACAATAGTAGCCACGATAAATTATTTTTGTGAGTTTCTTAATTTAATATTTTCAAAGTAGCTCGATTATTTATTTTTATGAGCCTCTTAATTTATATTTCCATAGCAGCTTGATCATGTTTCTTCGACTGCTTCAATATTAGACCCACTAAAAGGACTTGCGAGTTTCGTAATTTATATTTTCAAAACAATTTGATTATATTTCTTCGGTTGCCTCTAGGTCTAATAATTAATAACTTAAAATTTTGAAAATGCATACAAAAAATTTATTCGGATCACAAAACTTGAGATTAAAAAAATATATGTTGGGCCTGTGAGGGCACGAGCGCTCGTGACTAGTATACATATATAAACAGACTTTCTACCGATCACCGGGTGCCATGACACCCCCACGGCTATACATGGATCCGCCCCTAGATACTACTATGGTATCAATATGCCAATAGAACATCACAAAAAATATATTTTCTACTAATTTCAAATTTAATAAATTAGTTTGTAATTTTAAAAATTTTCTCTTAATTATTTTATTTATTAAAAAAGAGCTCAAAATTATATAATACCGATAGAATATCAATATACTGACGGAGTATCACAAGAATATATTTTCTACTAATATAGAGTTTAATAAATAATTTTGTAATTTTAATAATTTTCTAGTCCTACATGATACCAATATGATATAAATATGCTGATGGAGTATCATAATAAATATATTTTCTAACAATTTAGAGTTTAATAATTGTTTTATTTGTTTCTTATTTATTTTTTTTTAAAAAATATAATCCTATATAATACCAATTGGATATCAATATACCACTAGAATATCATAAATGATTGAACTCATTCTACATCATACCAGTATGGTATATATATATCGCCAAACTATATTTCATAGTATTTATGCTGCTGTCAGCATGACGTCAGACGCAAAATAAAAAGAGATAAATGGGTAAAAAGGTTAATACTTTTTGGTCATAAGTCCGTTAAGAGTAAATAATTTAAATTGGATATATTAAGGGTAAATAATTTCAAATTATGTCTATTTTGTGTACTTTTCCCTTTATTTAGGCGAACAAAGCCTACCTGTAGCCAGCCCAAAAAGTGAAAGATTAGTAGGGGTAACAGTTAGGCGGGTTGAGTCAAATTTGAGCGAATTATAATCGATCAAAACAACAAACGGGTCAACACCTAATCCAATCCAAATTTGCATTTTCAATATTTTTGTACTTAATTAAATTATATTTTTTCTTTATTTTGGCTATATAAAATATACCAAATTAAAAAATATTATTTTAAAAATATTTTGACAAGAGTTATCTTGAATCAATTCAAATTGAATATCAATGTAATTTTAAATAAATTGAATTAAAATAATTTTAAATAAATTAAATTAAAATGAATTAAGTTAATAAATAAACGAATTATTAACCCGCCTAAATTTGATGGACTTGGGTGAGTTGAGCAGCATGGTTTAGTGTTGCCGCCCCCTAAAAGATTAGCAGGTCGATGTAGGGTCAGAACAGTAATAAGGACCAACAAACAAACCGACTTTCCCTCGATACAATTTGAGTTCACAGAATTCCTTGACAGAAATCACAAATTTTCTGGACGAAAGTTTAGAGTGAAGCAACAACAATGGCTGATGGGCTAAACAAAACGACGTTAGAGGAATACGAGACGTCATCTACTACTCGTGAGGTGGAAGAGGAAGGAAAGATCGTGGGGGAATCGGATGATTCGACGTCGGCTTTAGGGAAACTAAGCAAGGCAATTACTACTAAACATCCACTAGAACATTCTTGGACATTTTGGTTCGATAATCCTTCAGGGAAATCGAAACAAGCTGCTTGGGGTAGTTCCATTCGTCCCATTTACACCTTCTCCACTGCTGAAGATTTTTGGAGGTACCATTAATTTTTGTTTTCCGACAATTCTTTATGGCGTTTGTGAGAAACTTCATCTGAAGGATTAGGGTTTCTAATGTTCTGATTATCTGCCTTCTATTTGATATTTTCTTAGTGATGGTTGGATCTTTGTTATCTAGTTATGAGATCTTTTTTCCCACGACACATACGATGTGAATAGAAATCAATTGAAATTTTGCTGTAAAATCTTGGATGCTCTTTAAACATGAGGAGTAACTTTTACAGCATTTGCTATAATAGGCATCAAATATGAGTTCAAGAAATTTAGAATTTTACATGCTTGCATGTAGCATAAATCTTTAGCACTTGCTCGTATTATGATGCTTTTTATGCTTTCGTTTACTTTGTATTTAAGTTGGTAAATGTTCTGTTAAAATATGAATGGAAAATAATGAGGCATGTGTCAAAAAAATTCTCTTCCATTCATCCAATAAATGGATGACACACTTTTGTTACTTCACCTTTAATTTTAGCTAATTAATTTGTGATTCATAAGTACTGTTCTTTCAGTCAATTAACTGTTGTGATGTATATGTTCTTTAATACCGTGCGTTTAAAGGAATTTAAAAACCCTGAACTAGGTAATATCACTGGGTTGAAATGTGAAGGTCAAAACACAAAAGTAAGGAGAAATATAGGTGTGCTGAAATTTACATCCTTTTCCCCTTTTGATCTCTCAACAGCAACAACAACAACATATGCAGTGGAATCCCACAAGTGGGGTCTATACCTTACCACGATCTCATAGAGATAGAGAGGCTATTTTTGGAAAACGCTCGTCTCAAAAATCAAGCCCCAAAAGTAGACGATACTAGATATGGAAAAAAAGGGAAAAGAAAAGAAAAAAAAGAAAAACAACTAATAATGAAAAGGCAAATGATAGTATGTAAATACAATAAAAATAACAAATGTAAGACAGATAATGATAACACAAGATATAAAGACACAACTACTCTTACTAACCTACTATATCATAGGCCATACATCCACCTATCCCTACTAGCCTATTAGCCTTCTATCCTAATACGCAATCTCCGCTCTTTTCTATCTAAAGTCATGTCCTCGGTGAGATGAAGTTTTGCCATATCTTGTCTGAGAACATCTCCCCAATACTTTTTCTGTCTACCTCTACCTCTCCCTGTAATTCTTAAAATCTAACCTCTCGCACCTTCTAACAGGAGCATCGGTACTTCTTTTCTGCACATGTCCAAACCATCGGAGTCTCGCTTCCCTCATCTTGTCAACCAAAGGGGCCACCTCTAACTTCTCACGGATGATCTCATCCCTAATCTTATCACTCCTGGTGTGTTCACACATCCATCTCAATATCCTCATCTCCGCGGCTTGCATCTTCGTCAGTTTCTTGAGACAAATCATTTCACAGATCCCATGGGCCATAGATCGGTATTATGCAATCTTACCAAATGTGCTAACCATAGTTCATAAATAAGATATCGAAATATTATAAGGTGCCATATTGATAAATCACATATAAACATATGAGTTTTTAATTGGCCAACACTCCACCCTATACAACAGAGTCGATCTAATCACCATTCTTGTAAAACTTGTCTTTAAGTTTAGGTGGTATCTTTTTATCACACAATACTCCAAAGGCAAGCCTCTATTTCGTCCATGCTGCCCCAATACAATGTGTGACATCATCAACATCGCCACTACTCTGGATGATGGATCCAAGATACTTAAAGTTTTTTCTCTTCAGAATAGGTTGAGTGGCAAGCGTCGCTTCAGTATCTGCTTCATCTCTCGCAACACTGAATTTGCACTCCAAGTATTCTGTTTTGGTCCTGCTCAGTTTGAATCCTCTTGATCTCTCAATGTAATGGAAAAATTTAAAAAATGTGGAATGTAGTTGTGACCATCGATTTGGGGATGGATGGCATAGATCAAGTCGAGCAAAATTTTGAAGAAGATCATAAAAACAATGATGTCACAAGATGGTGATGTTGATGCGCCAGATATGGAAATGTCATATTCAAATATGGAATCAGAAGTAGGCCCTGCATTGAGGTACAAGGTTCTCTGAACAGAGCAGAAGGTGTTCTCTTACTTTGAGGTTAGTGGTTATTGTGGGAGAGGATGTCATCTTATGTTTAGATGATGCTTATCGGACTCAGATGTAGGTATCCAATATGGGTGCTGAGCTAGAGGTCTGATTCTTCAACACATAAATTTTAGAATTTTGGGGTATGGATCTGAGTGCAAATTTGTGGATACGGGTGCTGGGATATGACTAATAAATATATATTCTGGCATATAAACTATATATTTTAATTTGTTAAAGTTGCTGAACTAAGACTAATAAAACTTTTTTCTCAATAAACACCAATAGTTAATTCATAAGATATCTCACATAATAGAAAATCATTGTCATATTTCATATAATGATATATATGACATAAACCCAAAAATCAAATTTAATGTAGTCAAAGTACCCATGATAAGTCGACCAAATCAGGTATTGATCTCGCGCCCACACTTATGTCATGTTGATAGGTGTTGACACGGTGCATGAATTTTGAAGAGTCCACGGAACATTTGAGATGCCAGACTTGATAGAAGATTCATTTTATGGAAGTTGTATTGTGTCTGTATTAGAGTTCTATTTCATAAATTAATGGGGCAGTACTATACATTGCCTTCTTTTTATTTTTGTTGTGTGTTACTGCTTTTATGGTTTCCTTTTCTCTTCTTTTTTGTTTTTGAGTCATCAAGATTTTTTGATAGGTAATGGTAATTTTATTGATGAAATAACAAAAACCAAAAGGTAATTTTATTGAAAAACACTCCACTTCAAAGCTGGTATTGAGCCAGTTCAAGGGAAAGCTGTTAGAATCCTTTTAAAGCTTTTTTCGGTCATCAAGACCACTTGGAAGTCCATCTTTTATTATTTACTTTGAGGTTGAGAACTTAACTAATCGACATGAACTGATCCCCGGAATAGATGCACTCTAGAGTGTCTAGAGATATGGATGAGGGGTATCACAGGATCAATTGCGGAAGAAGCTGAAATTTAATTTTCATATTCTTTGATGGCCATGCTGAAATGCAAATCACCTCCTTCTCAGTTACAATATCACATCTCAGTCTGGAATTTTTTTCTTTTGCTATACTAGGCATTAGTTGGGCTATGCCTTATCCAGTCCTAAATTTCTTAGATGTTGGGACAGAGGTGGACTACACAAGAAGTCCCTAAAAATCTGGTACACTATATCCCATGCAATTTGGTGGACTGTCCGGATAGACAGAAACAACAGAATATTTGAAGGCAAATAGAGAAACCTTCTTAGAGCCCGTTTGGACATGCAACATCATATCATGATTTGAAATCTGATTGATTTGAAGTTGGAACTTTTCTTGGACCTGCATTTTGTATTTTTTAAGTTGTATTTTTTCTAATAAACGTGAGAACCCCAGAATTTGTGAAAACTATTAAAATTTTTTCAGTTCTTATGCAATCTTACCAAATGTGCTAACCATAGTTCATAAATAAGATATCGAAATATTATAAGGTGCCATATTGATAAATCACATATCTCCATGTTCATTTTATAAGCAAATGTTTGCGATTAAAAACTTTTAAATCCACAATTTTATAAAGATTCACTAGTCAACAATAGTAGTAACTAGTTATTCATTAATATAATTCTTTCACATAGTATGCCATCTCTTCATGTTGATCATGAGTCTTATTTTGCAAAAGTTAAAATGATGGATTTTTTTTTACAAATTATAAACTTTGGAGTCAAGTGTTACATTTAAGTAATTTGAAATCAGGATTTGAAACTTGAAATTATCATCCAACCACAAGCTTAGCCTTAAGTTTAGAGCTAGTCGTTGCTGTTTTTTTGGTACAATCTAGTAACTGCACTAGATTAAGCTGTCTTGTTAGATTTGATTGAAAAATTGCATTTGTGACTATGTTTTGTCACATTGGCTTAGTGTTTTTCCCTTCTAATACAAACTAGTTACTATACCAGATTAAGCTATCTTGTTAGATTCGATTGAAGAATTGCACAACTTGCGACTACATTTTATTGAAGAATTACACAACTTGTGACTATGTTTTGTCACATTGTCTTAAGTGTTTTTTCCCTTTTAATGCAATACTGTTTCTATAAATAGTTATTCACATTAGTACAATTTGGATGGACATACATAAAGTTGGTAAGTATAATATGAAATGGGAAATAAAATTTCTGCGTTGTAGGGGAAAAAGAATGCCTCCGTCTTTGAGGAAATTATGATATGCCTTTGCAAAAGTTTTTCTTTCTTTCCCCTTGTCTATTGATGGTTTCATATACAAAATTTTTAGCTAGTTTCTTAAAGTTAATAAAATCTTTTTGACTTTTTTTTCCTATTCGTCAAACAGAAATTAGCAACTAGGCATATCATGCACAGTATCCTTTAAGGCAAATCGTTACTGGAGTTCATACCTAAAAGTAGGGATATGTATCGGTTAGTTCGATGTTGAAGTTATCGGTTCACCTTATTGGTTATTCGTTTTGTAGACATGCTAAACTATTATAGAACCATGAAGATATTGATTCATCAGTTATTTATTTATTGCTTATCGGTTTGGGTATTGGTTTTGTTGTTAAGATTTTACACACACACACAAAAAAAAAAAAAAAAAAGAATTGAAAATCACTTAGAACCAATGTGACAAACTAAATAAATCATGTACATGAGCTGTTAATTACATCTTGCTCAGAAGCAAATACTAGTACCTTGTAGAATGAATAGCCAAGAGTTTGAGACAAAAATGGAAGTATGAAACTAAATCAGAAGCCAAAGAATATCGAATGGTATAAATATATTAATTTACTATGTGGTTATCAGTTAATCCATTAAGAAAAAACCTTAAACCATTTAGAATCTATAACCGTATATAAAAAATATGAAAATCGTTACTGTATCCACCGCACTAATTACCTATTATCTATAAATCAATAACTTTTTTTGGTTTGAGTTATTGGTTTCAGTTTGATTTTGAATGACGCTAATTAAAGGTGCAATGTAAAAAAATTTCATTGCTCGATTTCGCCATTTTTTCTTTATAAATATGTTCTTGTACGTTAGTTATTTTCCTTAGTGATACAATGTCGATATGCAAAAGGAACCCTAAATCTAAGAAAAAGAGTTAAATGTTATTTTTGGTACCAAAATTGTACACTCTCTATTCATTCATAGAGATACAAATTTATAATACAGAAAAATAAACTAACTAGCAATCAAATCCCTTGATTTTAGGAGGTTTGAGAATCAAGATATGATGTTATTTGATTTAATATCCTAAACTATTTAATAGCATATTAGATATGATGTTATCAGAACAATTTAAATCCTACAAAATCATATTTGATCACACTTAGATATTTACAAATCAACACTCCCCCTCAAGTTGGCTTGTAAATATTTGTTATGCCTAACTTGCTTACAAGAATTTCAAACTTTTAAACAACCCTTTTGTGGAAATATTTGCAATTTGCTGATTTACCAGGACGAACGGCATTCGCACACATTTCCTTCTTCAATCTTCTCCTTTATGAAGTGCCTATCCACTTCAACATGCTTTGTTCGGTCACATGTTGAACTGGATTTTGAGTAATACTAATCGCATCTTTGTAGTCTCAGTACAATTTCATTAGTAACACAAATGATTTTTCAGTTTCTTGAGACAAATCATTTCACAGATCCCATGGGCCATAGATCGGTATTCAGTTTAAGCACTACTATGGGCTACAACATTTTACTTTTTACTTCTCAAGTCACGAGATTTCCCCAAATAAAAGTACAATATCGTGATGTGGACCTCCTATCAGTGATAGAATTCGCCCAATCTGCATCTATAAGGCTTTCAATGCCCCTGTATTGACCTTTTTAAAACAACAATCCTTTCCTTGTTGAACTTTTCAAATATCTTAGAATCCTATAGACTGCTTCTTGGTGGTCTTCCTTTAGAAGAATGTATATATTGATTCACTAAGCTTACAACCAAAGCTATACCAGGTCGAGTGTGTGACAAGTAGATCAACTTCCCCATTAGTCTCTGATATTGACTTTGGTCAACTGAATTTCCTTCGTTGTTTCTGAATTTTATATTTGGATCAATTGGTGTTTTAGTTGGATGACATTACTCATTCTTGTCTCTTTTAGGAGATATAGTACATACTTCCTTTGTGACATCATAATGTCTTCTTTTGATTTTGCTACTTCCATGCCAAGAAAATTTTTTAACTAGCCTAAATCTTTGATCTTGAACACCGAGGCCAATTTTTTTTCTTCATTTTGGGCAAGTTATTTCTGGTAAGCATGATATCATGGACATACACTATCAAGACAGTTGTAGATATAGATCAAATAGTGGGCTTGATAACAACAACAACATACCCAGTGGAATCCCACAAGTGGGGTCCGGGAAAATAGTGGGCTTGATAGGAGACTTGTAATTGCTACTAATTTTTTTGGAGGTGGCCAGCCTGCCCTTAATGCTGAAGATTACAAACCGTACCTATTTAAAAAAAAAAATGCAGTTGTATTTCCCTCGAGAGAGTGTCTAATGAACATGGTATGATCTGTTTGCCCTTGAGTGTGCCCTTATTTTTTACAAATTGAGTAAACCTCTCAAACCAAGCATTTGGAGATTGTTTGAGGCCATAGAGAAATTTCTTTAGCTTGCACACACTAGTTCCAAGAATGCATTCTTCACATCTAGTTCTTGAAGGGGGCTATCAAGATCAGCAACAATGGTCAGAAGAACCTCGATTGAATTCAACTTGGCAACTGGAGCAAATTTCTCAAGATAGTCAACCCATGGGTCTGACTGAAACCTTTTGCTACCAAACATGCCTTATACCTCTCAAGGGACCTAGTTGATTTAAATTTAATGGTGAACACCCACCTGCAGCCCACTATTTTATTTCCACGTGGTAGTTCCACCGTTTCGTTGGTTTCATTTCCCTCAGGAGTAATCATCTCCTCCAGAATTGCCTCCTTCCACTTGGGAACATTCAAAGCATCCTACACATTTCTTGGTATCTCCATTTTAGATAATTGAGAAAGAAAAGTTACATATGAAGGGGACAAGTTTCTCTGACACAAAATTTGACATGGGATGGTTGTGACTTCTTTTTCCCCTTCACATTTGGCAATTGGAAGATCAAGATCTGAAGTAACAAGTGGAAAATTAGAATTAGGTTTTGGAGAATTACCTTGTATATCGGTAAGATCTTGTGGAGTGGACATATGGTTCTGGGAGTCTTTAGTCTTTTTTTCTCGATACCAGTTTCTTCTCATGTAAACCTGTGATTCCTCTATTTTATTCGGTCCTTGTCATTAAGGGTATCATGAAAAGGCTCTGTTGTCTTAGTTTCCTATTTTCATTATTTATGTTGGGATCTCTGTCTTATCTAGGATCTTATTACAGAAGTATTATTTTTTGTGTCTTATCATAAACCTGGATCCTTCTGTTTCTCACATGTGAGGTCGTGAGAATCCTTACTATCCACTGAATCTTTACCATGTTTCACCCCCTAAAGATGGGTTCCAAAAAATAATTGAGATTTTAAAAAGGTGTCATTCATTGTAACAATAACCTTCCTGGTATTTGGGTCATAACACTTATATCCCTTTTGACTAGGGGCATAGCCAACAAAAACACATTTTTTAGCACGTGGATCAAATTTACTCCTATTATGGTCATGAACATGAACAAATACACTACACCCAAAGACTCTCAAAGATAGATTAGTGGTCAATTTAGAAGTAGGGAAGTATGTCTTGAACATTGTGAAAGGGGTTCGAAAACCTAGAACAAAGGGAGGCATCTTATTAATATGATAGGTAGATGTCAAACGAGCTTCTCCCTAAAGAAACTTAGGGACTCTACTTGTGAATATTAAGTCTATAGTTACCTCCATAAGATGCTTGTTTTTCTACGCGCTATTCCATTTTGTTGGGGGTATCAGGATGACTTTGGTTCACTGTTCCCTTGGAAGTGAAAAAATTGCGTAGATGGTCGTTAAAATACTCTCTTCCGTTATCACTTTGAAATATTTGAATTTTTCATGAAAAATTGTGTCTCGATTATAACATAAAAAACCTCAAACATATTTTTTACCTCATTTTTGTCTTTCAACGGGTACATCCAAGTTAATCTAGTGTGATCATCTATGGAACTCATGAACCACCTTTTTTCACTTACAGGTGCTTTCCTGGAAGGTCCCCAAACATTGCTATGGATTAACTTAAAGGGTTTTGTGGCATGGTATTTTTGGGAAGAAAAAGAAGAACATTTCTGTTTAGCCATTTCACAAAAATCACACCGGAAAGAAGATGTACTTTATTTAGAAACAACTGAGGTAACAAAAATTGGGATGACCGAGTCTAGAGGGCCATATTATTATAGACTTGAACAAAGTTAAAACAAGCTGAAGTAAAATTTATCAAACTGTCCCCGTCTTCAAGAAAATAGTGACCTTCAGACTCTCTAGCATTGTCAATCATCCTCCCTGAGACTTTGTCCTGAAATATGCATGAAATAGAGTCAAAAAAAGATTATGAGACAATTTTGGAACATGAAGGACATCAACGACAACAACAACAACATACCCAGTGAAATCCCACAAGTGGGGTCTGGGGAGTGCAGAATGTACGCAGACCTTACCACTACTTTATCATCCACTTCTTTCTATCTAGGGTCATGTCCTCAGTGAGATCAAATTCTGCCATATCATGTCTGATCACCTCCTTCAGTACTTCTTCGGTCTACCTCTACCCCTCCGTGTAGCTCTTAAGACCAACCTCTCACACCTCTTAACAAGAGTATCGGTACTCCACGCAGACCTTACCACTACCTAAGTAGAGAGGCTGTTTCCTGGGAACCCTCATCTGAAAACCCATACGCAGAAAGGACTAAATATGACCAAAATTAAAAGAAAACACATAACAATACGAAAACATGTCCAAACCATTGCAGTCTCGCTTCCCTCATCTTATCAGCCACCAGAGTCACCTCTAGCTTCTCTCGAATGGTCTCATTCCTAACCTTGTCAGTCTTGGTGTGACATGTCCAAACCATCGCAGTCTCGCTTCCCTCATCTTATCAGCCACCAGAGTCACCTCTAGCTTCTCCCGAATGGTCTCATTCCTAACCTTGTCACTCTTGGTGTGACCACACATCCATCTCAACATAGTATTATTTAATATCAATAGCTAATCCATGAATTATTTACTTTAATACATCTTATCAAATGACTCCTTAGTGTAAAAAGGAATTTACATACTTTATTGATAGATGTTAAACTCACTTTCTTTTGGACGGTGAGTGGGGTTAGAAGAAGTTAATGTAATCACAATTTGAAGCCTAACCACCTCCCCCCCCCCAAAAAAAAAATCATATGACACATGGAGGATCCAAAGTTGGAATTTGTTGTTTAATACTCTTTACTCACCATAAATAAGGGACCACTTATAGCCTATTACCAATCATATCATCAACCAACTTCTTTGTGGTTGTTTTCAAGTATTCTTTAATTATAATGTAAGTAAACAATGAATTCTCAGATTTGTAATCTTGGACCTAAATCAAACTGGATTCCATGTGTTACCACAATAATAGCAGATGCAAGAATATGTTCACATGCCTGCAGAATCATGCAACAACTCAAATCTCAAAATTTTGACTCAATTTTATAGTAATATGATACAATATACAGATTTGGGTTGAAACAAAACAAACCCTATCAAACATTATATCTATAATTAAAACAAAAGGGAAGAAAAAACCTTAGAACAAATTACAAGAAAAGGCTAATTAATTACTTGAACTCTTCAAATTCAAGAAGTTGTTGAAGTAATTTGAATCCTTTGGACTCCAAGGCTTGTCTCCAGGCCTCCAACCTATCATCAAGGACATCAAAAGAGCCAAAAGATGGGTTACTATTACTGCCCCTTTTCCAGCAATGGCTGAGAAGGAACCATCAACAACTTTGACTTTTTTCCTTTCTTGCTGAAGGAATGTAAATTGAAAAAAATGGGAATTTTATGTCATGTGATCACTATCCCCTGAATCTATGATCCAAGGACTTGTACCAATTGAATCTGTACTCACAAAAACGGAGGGTACATTACCTGGTTGGAAAAAAGAACAAGTGGGAGTAGGAGCAGATTTACTAGTTTGAAGCTGAGGTTGGAGAACTTGGAGGAATTTGTGGGGTAGCTCTACTTGTTCCTTGGTGAATGATGGCATTTCTAGAGAAGCTCGCAGCCCTGGCTCTTCGTTGGTACACCGAAAGGTCTGGCTGCCATGATTGTTTGATTATGTCCATCTAGGTGGTTTTCCATGGATATTCCAGCAAGTCTTATGAGTGCTCATATTTTTTGCAAAAATCACATGACTACTTCATTGTTGTCTTTGTTGAAACTTTGTTAATATAATCCGCGGCTTCTATTGATGCCGGGTAACATAAGCCCAATCAATGTTGCTTTAGTTACAAGAATAATCCCGCTCCGATGCCATGTTAATTTTTGTACGAAAATTGTACGTTCTTATTCTTTCATAGAGATAGAAGTTTATAGTATAGAAAAATAAACTAACTAGCTATCAAATCCCTTGATTGTAGGAGATTTGAGATTCAAAAGATGATTTTATTTGATTTAATATCCAAAACTATTTAAGAGTATATCAATATGATTTTATCATATCAATTTCAATCCTACAAAATCATATCCAATTACACTTAGATATTTACAAATGAACACTAACCCTCTGTCTGGTTGGTGGTTTGCCATGGTTCATAATTTATGGTACGGTACAATACAATACAATACAACGTTTGGATAAACTTTAAGTTTGCTACCGTTTAATGATAATTTTATTGTTTGATTTGATTTAATGGTACTATATCTTAACTGTTAAATTTATAAAAATATCCTTAATTATTTTAAATATTAAATTTATGAATATTTTTAAAAATAATTTTTTTTAATAAATACATAGAATGAAGTAGTAAAACAAGCTAATATATCTCCAATTGATACAAACAACATGAGAAAACAAAAATGGTAAGAACTTTTAAAAGACGAACCTCAAAAAATAGATTGAAATGTAAGAGAAAAGATGATGGACAGAAGAAAAGTTTCAGAAGTTGATGCAAAGGAAGCTGAGTAATACAATTGTGAAAGCAGTAGATATATTAGGATAAATTTTAATAAAGAATAGAGAATAAATTAGAATCATTCAAAATTATGTAAGGGTATAATTGGAAAAAAATAAGAGAACCATGGGATATTACTAAATTGGTGGTTCAAAATGTGAGGGTTTTCATGGTTACAAAATTATGAAACCAAATCATACCATACCATATAATTGATGAAACAATCAAAACAAACGTGGTTATTTTACTGACCATACCATACCACCAAAAACCACCATCCAAAAAAGCTGTAAAGATAAAGGATACAAAGAAAGACACAAGAATGGCTGTAATAGACAATAATGGTTTTATGAAAACCAAACCTTCTATTAGGATAACCAGATTAAGCACCTAACATATAGATGAACCCTCAAGAGGAATGCTTTCCTCTTGCAGGCAATCTGTCAAGAATTGTCGAGCAACAATTACCTTACCCCCAATTCTCTCAAAAATATCACTATTCAAGCGAACATCAATAATCTCCAAAATAGTCTCCCTAATGATAAGCCTAAGAGGGTGTTTGGATTGACTTACTTCAAGTAATTTTTGGCTTTTAATCTCTTTTTTATTTTTGGAGGTATTTGGAAAAGACAAAGTGCTTTTAAGCACTTATTCTTAGACTAAAAAAGTACAATAATAATAAGCTAAAACCAAAAGTTATGTATGATCAACTAGTGACTGTAAGCTATTGAGCTACTTAAAAAAGGCAATTCGAACACCCACGAACTGTAGTATTTATACTAAGCTAGGCCAAGGATGAAGACTACGTATGATTATTACAAAAATACCTTTAATGGCATGAGGGCCTTCATAGACTTCTTAGTCATGAGGCTTGTGTTTTAAAAATAGCCTCTTTGCATACACATCTCTTGCTTTCCTTTTTCCCTTGTACTTGCATTTGAGCATGTTGTTGGCCTTCAAATTCCAATCAACCTCCAAAACACTAAGGCAGCAACTTGATGAAAAGTCTACTAACTCCATATCTTGATTTTGTGTGCAAGGTTTTCATGAAACTCGACTTGCATCACTTATTGACTTTTTCTCTCATAAGCAAGATGTTTCGGTTGCTATTTTCAATATTTAGCATATGTGAATTCTCTAGGTGTATGCTTACGGGAAAAGTAATGCTTATTTCTTTTACAATCATCTGAGTATTTGTCATCATTTAAGGAGATGACTATATGTGCTGGAGAAAGGTGCTTGTTTTTTTTATTCTTTAGTTAGGTACAATTATACTTATCCCATTTTCAAATTACACTTACCTCCATTTCCATTTGACGAACATACACTTAATTTGTTTGGTATGAATGGAAGATGTTTCCTATTTTCTCTTGTTTGGTTGTACTAGATACCTGAGAAAATATTTTTCTAAAGAACATTTTCTCCTGAAAATAGCAGAAAGTGACTTTCTTAAGAAACCAAGGGAAGTCATTTTCTGGAACCAAAAGAAGAGTGGTGCTACAAACCCAGTTTTTTCGTTTAAAGCTCTAAAAACATTACCAAGAAAAAGTCTACTTTTTCAAGACAATGCCACAGAGCACAAAAAAGTCTGTGTTGATGATGACTGCTGCACCCTGCCGTAAACCTACTTCCTTGTAATACTTTTAGTTTATTTTTTATAAAGTAACATTGTATACTTATAATATAGTCCCTCCATTTCAATCTAAGTGTCTTACTTTTCCTTTTTAGTATGCTTAAAAAAGAATGCTTTTTTAAATTTGGGAACCCTTTGATTCCATCATCCTTCTGACATGTTTATGGACGCAAAATTCAAAGGACATTTTGGTGTATTACACAACTTTAATTTAAGACTACAAGATTCAAAAGTCTTCCTTATGTTTTTAAATAGTGGCTACTCAAACTAGGACACTTAGATTGAAACAAAGGGAGTCATATTGTTGCGTCTACAACTTGTTGCTTCTACAATTTTGTTCTGCTTATGGGTTTTTGAGGCGAGGGTTCCCAGGAAACAACCTCTCTACTTCTATGAGGTAGTGGTAAGGTCTGCGTATATTCTACTCTCCCCAGACCCCACTTGTGAGGTTCCACTGGGTATGTTGTTGTAATAGTTGTTGTTTGTATTGATTATCCAATGAAAATGTATCTATTGTTGGAAATTTGTTTTTCTTCATAGCAACCATACGGTGGAAAGTATTTTTTACTCTCTAACACACACAAAAATAAGTAAGAAACCACATTTTCTAAGAGAACATCTGGGTGGAGCTGGCAATTTGTTTTCCACATATTTCTCAAGAGTCGAGATGCTCAGAGTTATTTGTTAGTTGTATTGGTGGGATGTAGTAGATACCTCTTGGAATTAGTTGAGGTGTCGACAAGCTGGCCCAGACATAACAGTTATAAAATGAAATATAAGATCATGATGCATGCATGCATTAATTTATATTTTGAGATCATGGATTGGATATTTTGATATATTCCAGTTGAATATTCTGCAGCGTGTACAACAACATCCACCACCCAAGCAAGTTGGCTGTGGGAGCAGACTTTCATTGTTTTAAAAATAAAATCAAGCCAAAGTGGGAGGATCCTATATGTGCCAATGGAGGGAAGTGGACAATGAGCTTTTCTAGGGGTAAATCTGATACCTGCTGGTTGTATACGGTATGCCCATGATGTTTCTATCTGATTCTTAATGTTGTGTCAACTCTGGCTTTTTTCTTTTCCAATATGGATTAAGTTCTATTCAAGCGAACATCAATAATCTCCAAAATAGTCTCCCTAATGATAAGCCATTCTGGATGATGGACCCAATATGGATTAAGTTCGTCTTTAAATTTTCTGGTATGGAATAAACTGTAGCTGCTGGCACTGATTGGAGAGCAATTTGATTATGGAGATGAAATTTGTGGAGCGGTTATTAATGTTCGAGTTAGACAAGAAAAAATAGCTCTGTGGACGAGGAATGCTGCCAATGAAACAGCTCAGGTAATTGCTTTAAACTGAAAAAACTTAATATAAGTATTTATTACTCTCTGATTTTTGTCTTTGACAAGCAGCTTCATTACTTTGAGGGATTAAGTTGAGAAACAGAAAAATTTAGTGTCTAATTTTGTCACGATTTGCTTGTCTGTCATGTATCCCATTTAGTGACGTCATTTAATAGTAATGCAAGTAGACAACAGTAGAATCACCAGTAGATGGTATATATCACATTTTCATGCATCCAAGGGTTTAACCTAGTGGTCATTGATGAAATGAACCATGGAGCGACTAGTGTTCAATTCTAACAGAGGCAAAAGGTGATAGGTGATTTCTTTCTATGTGTCTAAGCCTTGATGGTCCTCTGCTGTTGAGAAGTAACAAGTAACCAGTGGGTTAGCCAAAATGTACACAAAGTGGCCTTGAATAGTTTCACTTCTTTGGTTTTACATTTGTGTCAACAACATAGTATATCTCAAATGTCAATATTTTGTACACTATTTTATTGTGGGAAGAATACATTTTGAAATTTGCATCAGCGGATTCAGCATGGCGTAACAAGTTTTGTGTTGGTCGTGAATCTACTACAGTCTTCTTCCTTTATTTGGTTTTGGGATGGTAGTGTGAACAAAACTCATACCATTAAGGGTAAAAAGGGTATTTTTGAAGTTAAATTGTTTCCAATTAGAGTAAGGTGACATCTTTTTGGGACGGACTAAAAAGGAAAAGGTTCCTAGCGAGCTTGATTGGAGAAAAGTTGAGGTGACATTAGATTGGCTTGAGGTACCTAAATGTTGACAGTTTAGATGTTTAGGCTCAATGTTTCAGGAGAATGTAATGATGGATGAAATATCAAGCATAGGTTAAAGTAAGATGGTTGAAAAGGAGTGCCACATAAATGTTATGTGATAGTAAGATGCCTACCAAAGGGAAAGGGAAGTTGTTTAAGAATGACCTTGAGGCCAACACTGTTGTATTAGAGTGTGAATCTTGGGCCTCTAAAGCCCAAAATATCCACAAGATTAGTATCACAGATATGTCAATGTTATGACAAATGTGCAGTCATAATAACTGGGTGAGATTAGAAATGATCACATGTGTTTGAAGGTCTAAATAATGCATGAAGAATGATAAAATGAGAGACTATGGCTTGAGATGTCCAGCCACATGTTATGTAGGCCTTCATATGCACCAGTTTTTAGCTGTAAAAACATTATTGATGGTGCTAAAAAGAGGAGGTAGACCTAGAAAAGGAGTTATCTCAAAATATTTGGAAATTCAAGGATCCAGGTTGCTCTAGCAAAAGATGAGAAATAATGTACGAACCCATAAAAAATTGTACATTGACAATCCGTATGGGTGATATATCTAAAAGACTAGTGCTTACTAGACTTGGTATATTAGAGAGACATAACCACTAGAAGAGTATATGTGAGAACTCCTACTGTTAGATGTCCTAAAATGGTAAGTGTTTCCTCCGTCCCATTTTATGTAGCACCCTTTGACTTGGCACGGTGTTTAAGGAAAAAGGGAAGATTTTGAAACTTGTAGTCTAAAACAATTTTTAGATATTTGTGTGGGTGAGAGTGGTAGAGATGAGGGTGAGATGATGAGTAGTGTCTATTTCGGAGAATCAGTTTGGGTTCATGCCGGGGCGGTCAACTACTGAAGCAATTCATCTTGTTCGGAGATTAATGGAGAGATATAGGGAAATAAATAAGGACCTCCATATGGTGTTCATTGATCTCGAGAAAGCCTATGACAAGGTTCCAAGAGATGTCCTATGGAGGTGCCTAGAGGTGAAAGGTGTCCCAATGGCATATATCAGGACGATTAAGGACATGTACGATGGAGCTAAAACTCGGGTCAGAATGGTGGGAGGAGACACTTAGTATTTTCCTGTTGAGGTGGGACTCCATCAAGGATCTGTTTTAAGCCCTTTCCTGTTTGCCTTGGTGATGGATGAGCTGATGCGATCTATCTAGGAGGAGGTTCCATGGTGTATGCTATTTGCAGATGACATAGTGCTGATTGATGAGACTCGGACTAAAGGATGGGTTGGAGGCTTGGAGACACGCCTTGGAGTCCAAAGGATTCAAACTGAGCAGGACCAAAACAGAATACTTGGAGTGCAAATTCAGTGTTGCGAGGGATGAAACAGATATTGATGTGAGGCTTGCCATTCACCCTATCCCTAAGAGGGAAAACTTTTAAGTATCTGGAGTCTATCATCTAGAGTAGTGGTGATATCGATGATGATGTCACACATCGTATTAGGGCAGCATGGACTAAATGGAGGCTTGCCTCGGGAGTATTGTGTGACAAGAAGATACCACCTAAACTTAAAGGTAAGTTTTACAGAATGGTGGTTATACCATCTCTGCTGTATAGGATGGAGTGTTGGCCAATAAAAAATGCACATGTTCAGAAGATGTATGCCGTAGAGATGAGGATGTTAAGATGGATGTGTGGTCACACCAGGCGTGATAAGATTAGGAATGAGACTATTCGGGAGAAGCTAGAGGTGGCCCCTATGGTTGATAAGATGAGGGAAGCGAGACTGCGATGGTTTGGACATGTGCAGAGGATGAGTACCGATGCTTCTGAGACCATTCGGGAGAAGCTAGAGGTGGCTCTGGTGGCTCATAAGATGAGGGAAGCGAGGTTGCGATAGTTTGGACATGTGCAGAGAAGGAGTAGCGATGCTCCTGTTAGGAGGTGCGAGAGGTTGGTTTTTGGAGCTACACAGAGGGGTAGAGGTAGACCGAAGAAGTATAGGGGGGAGGTGATCAGACATGATATGTCGAAACTTGATCTCACCGAGGACATGACCTTAGATAGAAAGGAGTGGAGGTCGCGAATTAGAGTAGCAGGCTAATTGGTTGGTAGGGTTAGGTGGAT
>DF357566.1:171639-184261 GCA_000787875.1 Solanum virginianum
CGCGTCAGGTCATCCATCACCAAGGCAAACAAGAAAGGGCTCAACACAGATTCTTGATGAAGTCTCATCTCAATAGGAAAGAGTTATATGTACTTAAGTTACAAATGTAATTAATACGACAACCGATGAAGAGCTTAGTAAGATACCTGATGCAGCTGGGGTTACTTCAGAACCATCACTGGGGAAAATGAACAATGATAAACATTGGGTAAGCTGAGTCTCCTCCCACCGTTCTTACCCGAGTTTTGGCTCCGTCGTACATGTCCTTAATCGCCCTGGTATATGCCATTGGGGGACGCCTTTCACCTCTTGACACCTCCATAAGACATCCCTTTGAACCTGCAACATATGAAGGTCCTTCTTTCTTTCCTTATATTTCTCCACTAATCTCCGAACAAGATGAATTGCTTTAGTAGTTGACCGTTCTAGCATGAATCCAAACTGATTCTCCGAAATAGACACTACTCTTCTCACCCTCATCTCCACCACTTTCTCCCAGACCTTCGTCGTGTGAATATATTTCTGAGGCTGAATTAAAGATATCCCCTTATACTCAAAACTTAACTTCTGATCAGATGGACATCTCTACTTCGAAGTGGTTTTAAATGTTTAATTACTTTATTTCAAAAAACATTTAGTTACTTGTAGAAAAATAACGAATTATTTGTTATTTAAAAATTAAAAGAGCCAAAGATACAACTTAAAATTGAAATGCATTTCCTCACTAATAATAATTAGCGGAAGTTTATTAATTGATATGTTTTCATTATGTTATCCATACGTACCTGTTCTAGGCCCCCCACCCCAGCCACCAACCCCACCCCCATATTTTCTAAGAAGTTTCTATGTTACCTCTTATGCTTTTTTCAGTGGTGGACCCTGAGCTCTTATTTTGGTTTCACAAACTTGTTACTGTTATGTTATCTACCATTAGTGAAGTCTTGAAGTCGAGTATTGTTGCTGTAAAGATGGATCATGGGCCCAACTCAACTCTAAAAGCTAGCTTAGGAGGGTAGGATTGTCCCAGTCAATATAAGGAGACCAATTTCCCGTACCTTATTTGATGTGGGACTTCTTAGCACTCCCTACATGCCTAGATGTTGTTGTCTGGAGTGTGGACGATATAATATGGACCCAACATAGATGAACAAAGAGTTGGGATGGCCCTGATACTATGTAAAGATGGATCTTGGGCCAGCTCAACCCTTAAAGCTAGCTTATGAAGGGAGGATCGTCCTAGTCCATATAAGAAGACAAATTTCTCATCCCTTTACTGATGTGGGACTTCTTAACCGTTGCTAACAGGTGAAGCTAACTTTTCACCATCTGCATTCTCTGCTATGTAGCTGAAAGCAATAATGGCTTGGAGAAGAACAGCCTAGATTCCAAAATATTCTGTATCTTTTTTTAAACCATGAATACTTTCAGTCCAACTGCATTAACATTTTTAACTGGAATAAAAATCAAAACTTTGGGACAGGAACATAGCAAGTTGTATGCTATGATATCCTTATTAAAATAGAAAGTTTATTGGCAAGTCTTGGTGTAAACCATTGGTTGTTTTCAGTATTCCCTTCCAGTGCAGGATGTGGTTTTAGAATTTGCATTGTTTTATTCGTAAGGTACAATGAGGTGAGTTGAGATTAATTGGAGAAACATGGTTGCTCGATCCCACCTGGTATGGGATTGAGCTGTACTAGTTGCATACTCGTAGTATGTGTGAGAAATATTGGAAAATAATATTATTGAATTGTTGTCTCTATATTATTACATTGAGACCCTATTTATATTAGACTCCTTTTCCAACTAGGATGCTATATTAGACTCCTTTTCCAACTAGGATACTATATTAGACTCCTTTTCCAACTAGGATATTATAATACAATCCTTTTTCAAATAGGATTCTATATATTATTGTTATTCCTATTCCTATTCTTAGTAGGATTGTAGATATTATTCTTGTTCCTATTCCTATTATAACACTCCCCCTCAAGCTAGTGCATACAAGTTATATGTACTTAAGTTACAAATGTAATTAATACGACAACCGATGAAGAGCTTAGTAAGATACCTGATGCAGCTGGGGTTACTTCAGAACCATCACTGGGGAAAATGAACAATGATAAACATTGGGTAAGCGATATTGCTGGTATGGGTAGTGACACCAAGCATGAGTCTGTTGGAGCCATGTAACGGTAAAGAATGGGATGTTGGCTAACTTGAGTTGTGCCAGAAATGAAGTAGTTTAGTTACCAACACACACTATGATTGAAGAAGTCTTTGGTGATGGAGCCTGTATATACAAGAGTCGAGATGCTTTGGGGTTAAGCTTTAGTCCGACTCTAGTTTCCCTTCCAACAAAAAGGAGAAAAAGGGGGTGTGATTCTTTTATTCAGGGTTTAGTAAGTTTTGACACATTTACATTCATGCTGTAGAGGCTGCCTTGTATATTCATAATGGTGGGCGCTTTTCTCTCTCTCTCTCTTTTTTTTTTCCAACTCAGATGTAAGAAATGGCATTGCAAGGGTGTTCAGGAGCTGATGGATGCTAAACTTTTGGAGCTGTACAGTAGCCATTATTTTGTTGACTTAGCACCAAATTCCTATGATACCATGTGAGAAATATTGGAAAAGAATATTATTGATTTGTTGTCTCTACATTATTATATTGAGACCCTATTTATATTAGACTTCTTTTCCAACTAGGATACTTTATTAGACTCCTTTGCCAACTAGGATACTATAATACAATCCTTTTCCAAGTAGGAGTCTATATACTATTGTTATTCCTATTCCTATTCTAAGTAGGATTGTAAATATTATTCTTGTTCCTATTCCTATTCTAATAGTACGGAACACTATAAATGGTCCAGTAAGTAATGTTGTGTTCCTGGTTGGTCTGTCAGTATTAAGTGGTCTGTACAATTCTGATATACTTCCTCTAGTTGCAGCATCAGTCTTGTAAAATAGTTGTTTTTATTTGTGAGTTTTTGATAGATTTTGACCGAAGTTACTTGGCTGCAACGACGAGAGACATGGGAGAATCGAAAATGTAGTAATTTGGCCCCAAATTGGTCGAGTATTTATTCACTTTTGTGTGGTTAAATGTACCTGTCCCTTCTATACAGTAGCTTTATATCCTTGACTACTTCTGAAATGATGCATGTTTTTGTGCCGCATTGGTTATTCTTAACCAATTTTCTTTTTCATGTCTCGGATCCTGTCACCCCTATTTCTTGTCTTTTCCTATCTTTTCTTCTAGAATTACACGTTCCGGCATTCCAGTTACCCCTGTCTACTAGCCTTATCCACATGCATCTAAATGAGCATTTTCGTTGCAGGTGAGCATTGGTAAACAATGGAAAGAGTTTCTGGATTACAATGACACAGTTGGCTTTATATTTCATGTAAGATGTCTTTATATGATTCCTGGATGTATCATATACTCAATCCTTGATTTGCTCAACTCATCAAGAGCCTTTTTCTTTTTTGGCAGGATGATGCAAAGAAGCTTGACAGAGCTGCTAAAAATCGTTATTCTGTGTAGTCCTATTGTCACATTAGGAATGCAATCAATACAGTTACAGTGGAAGTATACCTGTTTTACTGAAAAATCAGCAGTCACTTGCGGCTGCCTATTTTACCTTTTGCATTGGCATTGCCAGTTTTCGTATAGGGAGTTTGTTTGGTTTTGAAGCGTTTTGAGGACTTAACAATTGGTCATATTTGACTAATATTAGTACTGATATTGTAGGGGATCTGTTGCTCTTTCTGTGGAAATTGACTTGACAATGTTAAGTATGTGTTTGTTTTCCTTTCCAATCCAACTTGTTCTTTGAGGGTTATTTGTTAGGGTGTATAAAAATGTTGAGTAGAGCTTATTGTTTATGCTAGTGTTATGTAAAAATTATTTTTCACATTATTTGAGTTAGCTCATTAATATTTTTGGGAGAAAACTGCACAGAATAGACATAATGTGAAATTATTTAGGAAAAATTATGTAACTAGGCATACATATGATATGTATTTACATTATACCATTATAGTTTGAAAAAATTACAGTTTATAGGTATAGTTAGAGTTTTATTTTTATTTTGTCTCTCTTCTCTTCTTCCCTCCTGCTTCTCTCCTATCTCCTCTCTCTAATTTTGTGCCAGGTCTACAATTACATATGTATACCAGTTGCATATATATTTATTTTGACAGATATATATAGTTGATTCAACATATATACATATATAGTTCACCTCTATACCTCTCTTGCTTGCCTCTCTCCTCCCTTTGTCGATCTCTCGCCCTTTTCCTCCCATCTCCTAATCTCGCTTGCCAGATATACAAATGTATAATAGTTATACATATAAATTATTTGACAGATATATCTATATCTATATATATATATATATATATATATATATATATATATATATATATATATATATATATATATATATATATATATATATATACAATTTGACAAATATACATATGTGATTCGTCTGTCTCCTCTCTCTTCCGATTTTGCTCGCCTTTCTCTTCCCCTCTAGGTCATATACTCAAAGTTATTCGATATAATTATGTAAAATATAACTAGTTGACTATATTGAGTTTCAAGCCTAAGCTATTTATGAAAATTTTCAATTACATTCTTACCCCACTTTCTTCTTTTTATTTCATCCAAGATGTCATGCTGATGTTAGTATGAATATTATGAAATAATCCTCTGTGATACTCCGGCGGTGTTTGTGTGAGTGTCTACACACACACCCCCCCCATATTGATATCATATAGAATAAACTCAATCTTTTGTAATACTTTGACGGTATATTGATACTCAATTGGTATCAGATAAGATTATGTTTTTTAAGAAATAAATAACAAACAATTAAAAAAATTATTAAACTCTAAATTAGTAGAAAATATATTCGTTGTGATAACCCATCGGTATATTTATATCATATCGGTATCGTATAGGACTAGAAAATTATTAAAGTCACAAAATTATTTATTAAACTCTAAATTATTAGAAAATATATTCTTGTGATATTCAGTCCATATATTGATATCTTATCGGTATCATATAATTTTGAGTTCTTTTTTAATAAATAAAATAATCAAGAGAAAATTATTAAAGCTACAAACTTATTTATTAAATTCTAAAGTAGTAGAAAATAGATTCTTTGAGATACTCTATCAGTATATTGATACCACATCGGTATATATATACCCTATTGCTATATTATACAAGGTGTTGCTGACATCAACACACGAATTTTAATAGTAGGGGGACATAAAATGTAAGGAGGTATATGAATGTAAATAGTTTGCTTCAAAGGGGCATAAACTTAGTTTTTCCATATTTTCTTAGGGGTGCCAAAATGAGCCCAAATATAGGTAATCCACTCAAATTTTATGGGTTGGGCTCAAGATAGTTTGAATGAACCCATGCAAACCTCAACTCATTTTAAAATTATTTTCAATTGAATCCAATTCAATTTTCAATTTTAACTCATTTTAAGGCTCTTTATTTCTATTGATGTAATATATGTTCTGATACTAAAAGTATGAATTAATATCTATTTTACATCTTTTAGAATTTATCTATCTATTTGTAACTTTTGATTTTGATTTGCTCGAGTTGAAAGTCAAATTCTGATCATAAAAGGTAGATAGTAATATATTAAAATTCTTGAGATTAAGCAGGTCAAATTGGACGGGTCATGATCCAATCCAAAATTTACCCCTTTAGTGTCTAATTCAATTGAGCCCAACGTAAATTTGGGTGGGTCATGGCTCAACCCAATTTTTATTTCAATCCATTTTAATATATTTAATTTCAATCAACTCGCCCATTTGACACTCCTAATTTATTTATAAAAATACCTTTTCATAAATATGGTGGGCAAAATGTAGAACAAATTTTAAGGGATAATTGTGTCAATAGTTATGCTGCACTTTGCATTGCAAATACCATGAATTTTCATGTATTGGTTATGCAAATATTAATACTCCCTAAATTTCAAAATAATTGAATTGTTGGAATAGGGTACACATTTCAAGAAAAAAAATAAAGACATAAATTAGTCATATTTTCTGTTTTTGCCATTTTCAAACTCTAAAACATTAGTAATGATCACTAATGTTATGCCTCGGGAGGGTATCTTTGGCGTGATCGGCTCTTGAAGAACATTGTTGATTCCCCAAGAGAACCACCTGGCGTCATCATCGCATCATACTCGACAGCAGAAGAAATACTCAAGGAAAGACATCAAATAGCTAAATTATAAATATAATTTACAACTATCAAGCTTGAAAATAAAATAACAACCAACAATTCTTTACTCAATATCTATGAAGCCTCTATTTAAAAATCTAGATGGTACCATGACAGGCCATGGGTACCCCAATCAAAAGAAAATAAGAATACTCAATAAAATAGAAAGGACTTCTCTGAAGGCAAGGAGGACTAACCAACTTTGAAAGCAAGAAGCTAGACCTTTACGATGCGCTGACTGAAGTCCTTTATCACCTGTATTTGCATCATTAACAATGCAGACCCAAATAGATGTCAGTACATAGAATATACTGGAATGTACTGGAATGTAAAATGGATAAAGGAAACAAGTGAAGCTCGACTCAAAACAATCAACTCAACTCAGAACTTAAATCATAACTCTACTCAGTGACTATGCAAAGTTAAGGTTTAAAACCATACTTTGAAAATAGACTCAGTGTGATGCAACTCAGTTTAAAACATGATATTCTCAATCAAGTGTTGCTTGAGAATTTCTCATAACTGACATAACTCCCACCACCTTTGGTTTGGTGATGTACAACGAAGGATCAACTCTCTCTTGGATTCAAAATAAATGCCTATCTTTTGGGACAAGAGTCGCCAGAGTTAGCTGTACGACTATCCTACGCTGGCAACATAGTTTATGGGTTAGAGTGATTATTTACCCGCTCCCATATTGATGATCAATACTCTTCCTAAGACTAAAACATGCTCATTTTAATCAACTCAAAATCATCTCTTTTATATTGTCTCAAACAAATTCAACTCAATCACTTGACAACTCAACTAATCCGGATTGTCAGCCATGCACACAATCAAAACTCTTGACTCAAACTCAAATGGTCATTTATACTCCACTTAATCATGCACATCACATGAAATAAGTAAGATGCTTATTAGACATGCACACATACAAATAATGTGCTCCTCATGCTCAGTCATGCACAAATTTCTCAACTCAGACAATCACAATCATGATCTCAATTCGTTCCATGCAACAAAAGTTATATGGGATGATGTGGATCAAGATTCATAGAATCGAATGTAGGTTTTTATACTTCAATTCTATATGACCAACATGTAACTCATCAATCCATTCATTATTATGCATA
This sequence comes from Solanum virginianum, assembly GCA_000787875.1. Taxonomy (NCBI): domain Eukaryota; kingdom Viridiplantae; phylum Streptophyta; class Magnoliopsida; order Solanales; family Solanaceae; genus Solanum; species Solanum virginianum. The sequence continues at coordinate 179,043 of DF357566.1, forward strand.
GAAACTCAAAATAAATGCAAGTAGCTCAAGATTAGGATTTTAGAATTTGTCAATACTACGACACATGAACTCGACCCAATTAAACAAAAGGGGCACGTGAAGGGACTCAGTCCTATGCTTTAAGAAGCCTTACATACCTGAAATTATGAAGAACGATTAACTCTTTGACGATCCTCAAGCTTGGACTCAAAACCCTCGCTCTTCTCCCTTTAAGTTCTCTAAGTTGCTATGTATAATGAGGGACAATACACCCAGGGTATTGATAAGGGACTTAAAACAAGTCTAAAATGTCGTAGATTTTAATTAAAAGGGTTTTAAAAAAAAGACAAGAATACCCTTCTTAAAAATTATCAAGTGGGACCATAAGAACCCGTCTACGGGCCGTAGGTCCACTTACGGGCCGTAAGTGACCTCTCATAGGTGGAAGTGCCCAAAACTTGGGTTATCGAAAATTGGACTTGGGACCTACGAACTACTTATGGCTCATAACATGAACCACGAGCCGTCTGGTAACACATTATTTCAGGGTTTAGAAATCTTGGTTTTTGGAACTTCAATATATGAAACATGTTTTACGGGCCGTGTTAGAACCCGTATTCCATGCATTGGAGCAATTGGAAAATGAGATCCACATTGGCATAAAATAATCTCGGTTGGAAATTTTGACTACATCATTGAGCTCGGAACGTCATTTTTTATCAGATTTCATATATGGATTGTAGTTTTTCAACTTTGGATGAGGTCGGAGCATCGAATTTAAGTTTGAGAGGCTGCTAAAAATGCTGAAATGGGTGGGTGACATGGCCCAATCAGGTTCTGCCACATGGCAAACTTGATTCTCAGCTTTAAATCTGCATATTGTTGCAGATTCATCTCAATTTTCCCCTAAACTTTGAGCTTTGATTTCTCTCTCATTTTTGGTCCGATTGGAGTGATTCAAAAGGCTAAGTTGTATAATTGTCTGAGGAGAACAACTTGGGAGCTTCAGAAATTGATTTTGGTGCATTGTTTGAGGTAAAAATTGCTGATTTGCTGCTGCGTTGTTGTTATTTCTGAAAATTTTATCATGTGATTTCTTCCTCATATTAACTCCATTTTTGAAATGGTTTTCGCTACTGAACTCTTTATCACTTGGAAAATATTTTCATGTAAAAATTTATAGATTTCGATGATATATTTTGGCGACAAAATATTTGGACCATTTTACCCTTTTCATCAGAATTAATTTATTTTAGCATTGTTAGATTCGTTATATAATTATAATGCTATATTTGAATAGATTTTGGTGAATTGGGGGGTCATAGAAAGGGGAAAAGCTTTGGAATTGATGTGATTGGAGAAATTGCATATCTAATGTAATTTGTATAGGAATGAGAATAACATTGTTAGAATGTACATTGTGGGTGCAAATCATGATTTGAGAATGGGGAATATGAAAAGTGGGGTTCTCGGGTTTAGGGGCTATTCTTGGCTAGATTGGAGAAAAATTTGGATTGTTAGAAGTGTTATGTGAATTCCTTAGAATGTCTTTAAATATTGTTAGTATAGATTCAGGTTAGTAATTGAATGTATAAGCATCGATGTTGGCTTAAAGATAAGCTGTCGAATTGAATTTATGAATGTTGTTGAATGATGAAAAAGAGAGCTATTATTGTTGTATTGCCTTTCAGATTGGTTGTTCATGTTGCTAGGTTAGTTGTTGTTGTTGTTGATTGATTTGGCCGAGTTGAATTCACGGGATGGTCTATTTTCAGGGGAAATGCTGCCTAAATTTCTGTAGGATTAAGGGCAAAGTTGGAATTTAATGTCCAAAAAGTCTTTAGCTAATTTTTAGCATTTTATGACTTGTTTGTACACCTTGGGCAGCCAGAGGAGTGAGTTGGATTTAGCGTGCATCTGGATTATATTGGAGAGCGTTTGAGGTATGTAAAGCAACCTTCTTTTTCGGCATGCCTTAGTTAAAATAGGCTATGATACGAGACTCGAGGAAACTCTATTCTCGTAATCCGGGCATGTTTATGATCTGCATTGGTTCCTTGATATTCTTGTGTTAATATGTCGTAATATTAATCCTTATGTCCTTGGAATTCATAAGTTGCAAAGGTTATATGAAAGCTGATTAGTTTTTAAAAGAACTTATTCTTTAACGATTCTAAAACTACAACGCCCATAACTTTTACAGAAAAGCTCAGATTGCTTTCAAATTCTCGTAGGAGCTTGTATGATCTAGGATGAGCATGTTCTCCATAAACTGGGCCAGCTCGGGTCTCCATCCGTCTGTGGTCCCGAAATACCCTTTTATGCAATTTCGATAAGTTTTGAAAGAATATGTAATAATTATTCTTCTGATTTCCAATATGACTATTTTACTTATCTTTTGGATTTATGACAATGATTTTATTTATATGATCACTCACTACTCCGCTACTACTATGATATCATTTGCCGGTTCCCGTGCCAGTTGGTTGTCATGCGTATTATGATATACTCCGGTGTTATGCTGTGTTTGGTAGCAGCAGAGCAGATACCCTCCCCAGTCAGTACAGGGTACACTCCCATAGTTTACCAGCAGGAGATCAAAGGGCGCAGGTTATTCAGGGGCAGGCCTAATTTCCAGGGTTTCAGGCTCACAGTTGGACAGAGGCTTCAGTTTGGTGTTATGCTGTGTTATGGCGCCATCGACGGGCGGGCGACCATATTTTCCTGTGCCTGATTCTGTCAGTTTATTTAGAGGTCTGTGGATATATGTGGGTGGGTTGTGCCTGATTTGTTCAATTAGACTTGTATGATGTGTGTGTTGGGCTGTTTCACTCGCTATGACGGCCTTGTCAGCCCACACACACACACACACACACACACACACACACACATATATATATGTGTGTGTGTGTGTTTTGTTGGCCCTATGTGGCCTTTGTTGGTACTTTCTGAGTGTAGGGTTATTTTGGATAGTCCGTAAAACAAAGAAAACTCTACCAATTTTTTTTAAATTATGAACTTGAAACATAGCCTTGTCGGCTTTTGTTATATTCGGGGATTGCCAGATTTGTGATTGTGTTTGGGTGCCCAATTCGGGCACTAGTCACGGCCCATGGGGTTGGGTCATGATAGAAGTGGTATTAGAGCTGTTCGTCCTCGAAATGTCCACAGATCGTGTCTATGACTCTTTTCTGACAAAATATTCTATTTTCAGTGATGCCTCCAAGGAAGACTACAGCTGCCCGAAAGGGCAAGTCTGCACCGGTGGATGAGACTAGTTGAGCCGGGGTGACTACTAAGGCCCGTGCCATGAATGAGCCAGATATTGTACCCCCGACAGCTAGTTCGGCTACATCGCCAGTGCCAGAGGGAGTTGAAGCATCAACAGTTGCAAGTACGGGGGCGGCTTCACCGCCAGCTTCCAAGGTTCGAGTACCTGAGCCTCCAGCCCCTCAGCTAGGTGCAAATATTGGAGACATGCGAGAAGCGGTCCAGCTATTGACCCAACTAGTAGGAGGACAGGCCTATAGACAGGGCTTAGGCGGTGATTAGGTAGGCCGCCGTGACAGTTCGAGGGCTTGTGATATTTTGACATGTAGCCCACCAGAGTTCTTCGGGTCCAAGCCCGCGGAGGACCCTTATGAGTTTGTCCGACAGATGCAGCGGACCCTGAGATTGGTATGAGTCGTGGATGTTATCCAGTTGAGCTGGCGTCCTACCGATTGCATGACGTAGCAGCCAATTGGTATGAGTCGTGGATGTTATCCAGTTGAGCTGGCGTCCTACCGATTGCATGACGTAGCAGCCAATTGGTATGAGTCGTGGATGTTGTCCAGAGGTGAGGATGCCCCTCCAGCCATTTGGGGCAAGTTTACTGAGGCTTTTCTGGCCCATTTTCTACCTCCAGAGGTGAGACGAGCCAGAGTAGATAGATTCCTACTGTTGAAGCAGCGGGGCAAGCCAGTAGGGGAGTACAACTTGGAGTTTGATTCACTGGCCAGATATACGCCTACATATGTTACTGACATGACTGATCGGATGCATCAGTATATAGTGGGGCTGGACTAGTATTATGTTGATATTTGCTTGGTGATGGCAGCCCAGACCGGTATGGATATCGCCTGTATTCAGGCCTATGCCCAGGGCATGGAGGACCGACGGAGGGGGTGCCAGCCTGATAGGGTTGATGACAGGGGCCAGCCTAAGAGGGCCAGATCATCTGGGTATTCAGGGGATTTTCGAGGCAGGCAACCTCAGTAGCAGCAGAGCAGATACCCTCCCCAGTCAGTACAGGGTACACTCCCATAGTTTACCAGCAGGAGATCAAAGGGCGCAGGTTATTCAGGGGCAGGCCTAATTTCCAGGGTTTCAGGCTCACAGTTGGACAGAGGCTTCAGCAGTCAGATGAGACCACCTAGACCTCCGTGTTCTTACTGTGGGAGATAGCACCCCAGGGAGTGCTTTCGCTGCATCGGTGCTTACTTTATGTGTGGCCGTCGGGGCCATCAGATGAAAGACTATCTGATTAGAGGTGGCACAGCCAGATCAAAGTGCTTGCTTTACGTGTAGCTGTCAGGGCTACCAGATGAGAGACTGTCAGGTTAGAGGTGGTATAGGCGATTCAGCTCAGTCTATCGGGTCAGCCAGTGGTTCATCTTCATCCTCGGTAGCCATGCGCCCTGCGGGGTGAGGTATACCAGCATCAGCAGGCCGAGCCCTGGGTCGTGGTGGAGTTCCTGGGTTTAGTGGTCCTTTGAACCGCATTTATGCATTGGCCAGCTGGCAGGACCAGGAGGCGTCACGAAATGTCATCACAGGTATATTACTGGTTTTCTCTCGAGATGTGTATGCATTGATTGATCCTGGTTCTACATTATCATATATTTCTCCTTTAGTTGCTAATAAAATTGGGATAGAGTCTGAGCTGATAGAGCCTTTCAAGGTAGATACACCAGTAGGGGATTCTATTATTGCCAGTCGAGTTTATAGAGATTGTTTGGTATTTATTTATGGCCACTGCACTATGGTGGATCTGGTAGAGTTAGATATGACTAAGTTTGACGTGATTATGGGTATGGATTGGCTAGCTTCTTGTTATGCTAATATTGAATGTCAAAAGAAGATAGTCTATTTTCAATTTCTAGGGGAACTAGTTATTGACTAGGCAGGTAATACCGCATTGCCGAGGTGTAAATTTACTTCATACCTCAAGGCAAGAAAAATGATCAGAAAAGGCTACA